>PVJS01005885.1:0-62196 GCA_004027185.1 Glis glis
GCTATTCTGGGTCTTTTGTTTCTCCATATGAAATTAATGACTGATTTTTCTAGCTCTGAGAAAAATGATGTTGGTATTTTGATAGGGATTGCATTGATTCTGTAGATCATTTTTGGCAGGATGGCCATTTTGATAATATTTATTCTGCCTATCCAAGAGCAGGGAAGATCTTTCCATCTTCTAAGATCTTCTTCAATTTTTTTCTTCAGTGTTCTATAGTTTTCATTGTAGAGGTCTTTTACCTCTTTGGTTAAGTTTATTCCTAGGTATTTGATTGGTTTTGAAGTTATTATGAATGGGATTGTTTTCTGGATTTCTTTCACAGTGGATTCATGGTTGGCGTATATGAAAGCTACTGACTTTTTTAGGTTAATTTTGTATCCTGCTACTTTGCTGAATTTGTTAATTAGCTCTAGTAGACTTTTGGTTGAGTTCTTTGGGTCTTCTAGATATAGCATCATATCATCTGCAAATAAAGATAATTTTAGTTCTTCTTTTCCTATTTGAATTCCTTTGATAGCCTTCTCTTGCTTATTGCTCTGGCAAGAGTTTCAAGGACTATGTTGAAAAGGAGTGGTGATAGTGGGCAGCCTTGTCTTGTTCCTGATTTTAAGGGGAATTCTGGCAATTTTTCCCCATTCAATATGATGTTGGCTTTGGGTTTCTTATATATTGACTTGATGTTGAGGTATGTTCCTTCTATTCCGATGTTCTGTAGAGTTCTTAACATAAATGGGTGTTGAATTTTGTCAAATGCTTTTTTGGCATCTATTGAAATGATCATGTGATTTTTGTTTTTAGTTCAGTTTATGTGGTGGATAACATGTATTGTTTTGCGTATGTTGAACCAGCCTTGCTTTCCTGGGATGAAACCAACTTGGTCATGGTGTACGATTTTCTCAATATGGTTTTGAATGTGCTAGGCTAGTATTTTATTTAGAATTTTTGCATCTATGTTCATTAATGATATTGGTCTGTAATTTTCTTTCCTTGAGGTATCTTTATTTGGCTTTGGTATTAATGTGATGTTGGCCTCGTAAAAAGAGTTTGGAAGAATCCCATTTCTTTCAATTTCACGGAATAGCTTGTGAAGTATTGGTTTTAGTTCGTCTGTGAAGTTTTTGTAAAATTCGGCTGGAAAACCATCTGGACCTGGGCTTTTCTTTGAGGGAAGACTTTTTATTGCTGTTTCTATCTCTGTGCTTGCTATTGGTTGATTCAGTTTTTCTGTATCCTCTTGGTTCAATTTGGGTAGGTTGTATGTGTCTAGAAATCTTTCGATCTCTTCCATGTTTTCCATTTTATTGGAATATAAGTTTTCAAAGTAATTTCTTATGATCCTCTGGATTTCTCCACTATCTGTGGTGATATCTCCTTTTTCATTTCTGATTTTGGTAATTTGCATTGATTCTCTCCTTCTTTTGGTTAGGTTAGCTAGTGGTTTGTCAATCTTGTTAATCTTCTCAAAGAACCAACTTCTTGTTTTGTTGATTCTTTGTATTTTTTTTATTTTCTATTTCATTAATTTCTGCTCTGATTTTAATTATCTCCTGCCTTCTACTGGCTTTGGGCTGTGACTGTTCCTGTTTTTCAAGATCCTTGAGGTGTGTCATTAGGTTATTTATTTGGATGTTTTCTGTTTTTCTTATGTGGGCACTCAGTGTTATAAATTTTCCTCTTAACACTGCTTTCAAAGTATCCCACAGATTTTGATATGTCGTGTCTCTATTTTCATTTAATTCCAGGAATTTTTTTATTTCTCCCCTTATTTCTTTCCTGATCCAGTCCTCGTTCAGGAGTGTATCGTTCAGTCTCCATGTACTTATGTGATTACCTTTTGTCTTCCTGTTGTTAATTTCCAGTTTCAATCCATTGTGATCTGAGAAAATGCTGGAAATTATATCACATCTTTTGAATTTGCTGGTGCTTGCTTTGTGACCCAGTATGTGGTCTATTTTGGAGAATGTTCCGTGGGCAGCTGAGAAAAATGTATATTCAGGTGTTGTTGGTTGAAATAATCTGTATGTGTCTATTAGATCCATTTGGTCTATAGTTTTCTTTAGGTCTGAGCAATCTTTATTCATCTTTTGTCTGGAGGATCAATCTAGTGGCATGAGTGGTGTGTTGAAGTCTCCCAATATTATTGTGTTTGGGTCTATTTGGGACCTGATATCCCAAAGACTTTGTTTTATGAATGTGGGTGTACCCACATTTGGGGCGTAAATGTTTACTATTTTTATATCTTCTTGTTGGATTGTTCCTTTTATTAATAAGAAGTGACCCTCTTTGTCTCTTCTGATGTGTTTTAGCTTAAAGTCTGTTTTGTCTGATATAAGCGTTGCTACCCCTGCTTGTTTTCGATCTCCATTTGAATGGTATATCTTTTTCCATCCTTTTACCCTTAGCATATGAGTATTTGGCTAGAAGGTGAGTTTCTTGTAGACCCCATATAGTTGGGTTATGCTTTTTGATCCACATTGCCAGTCTGTGCCTTTTAATTGGGGAGTTGAGTCCTTTGACATTCAGTGTTATTATAGAGATATGATTTTTGTTTCCTATCATTTTTGAGTTTTATTTTCTATTTGCTGTGGTGACAAATCTCCTTGTTTAGTTGCCTACCTGGTGGAGTTCACCTCTCCTGTGGTTCTGAAGATTGCTTGCTTTTCCTTCTTTGTGGTTTATTTCTTTCAGTATTTTCTCTAGTGTTGGCTTGGTCCTCATGAATTCTTTAAATGTTTGTTTATCATGGAACATTTTTATTTCGCCATCAATTTCAAATGATAGTTTGCTGGATATTTCCATCTTGGTCGGAAGTTGTTTTCTTTCAGGGTCCGGAGTACTTCGTACCAATCCCTCCTGGCATTTCTGACTTGAGTTGAGAAGTCTGGGGTGATTTTTATTGTTTTGCCCATGTATGTCACACGTTCTTTTGTTCTTACTGCTTTTAGAATTCTTTCTTTGGCCTCTATGTTACTCATTTTAATTATTACGTGGCGAGGGGAGGTCCTTCTTTGGTCCTGTCTTAACGGCGTTCTATATGTCTCCTGTATGTGTATGTCCACATCTTTCTCTATGTTCGGAAAATTCTCTGAAATTATTTCTTTGAAGAGGTTTCTTATACCCTTTGTCTGTGCTTCTAAACCTTCTTCAATGCCTTTTATCCTTAGATTGGGATGCCTCGCATTGTCTTGTATTTCTTGAATGTCCAGGGTGTGTTGTTGTAATATCTTCTGTATATGATTGACTGTGTTCTCAGTTTTGAATGAGCGGTCTTCCAGGAGTGATACCCTATTTTCCATATGGTCGAGCCTACTAGCGTTGGTTTCTATTGCAGTCTTTAATTCCTTTATTGATTCCTTCATTTTGTTCAGAGTTTCTTTCTGATTCTTCCTTTGTGTCTCAACTTCCTCCTTCATCTCCTCTATGCTTACTTTGAGGCTTTTCATCATTCTGAAGATCAAAATTCGGAATTCTCCATCTTGCATTTCCTGCAGGTCAGAGTCAGTGATCTCACTTGTTGATACATTGTGGGTGTTTCTTGTTTCCTCAGTTCTTCATTCTTGCATTTTTGGTGTTTTCCATTTTGTGTTTCTGTTGCCTCCGCATCATTTTCCTTTCTATGTATGAGACCTCTTGATGGCTCCTGTAGTCCCAATTGGGTCAGTATGCTGCAGGCTGTGGATCCCTCTCGTCGGTTGGCTGGGGCGTGGTATTGTGTGTGGAGGGGTACTCAGGGTCCGGAGCTCAGGTGTTGTCATGTGAGGAGCACTTCGAGGTGCGGTGTTGGGTGTGGGTAATGAGGCACGGGTGATGGTGCCAGAAGTGCCCTGTTTCCGAGGCGCAGGTGCTGGGGGTCGCCCGGGCCCGTAGGGATGCACACGTGGTCCGGGTCTTGGGCAATGTTGTCCGGGTTCTGGTGCACTGTGCTGAGGATTTCAAACGGACCCTTGGGAGGTGCAGACTTCAGGTATCGAGTATGGGTGCCTAAGGGTGCACAGGCTCTGTGGCGCGGCACAGAGGATTGCGTGTGGGTCCCAGGGGGGAGCGTGTGCTCCTAGATCTCAGGTGTCAGCGCCGGGGCGTGTCCTGAGTCAGAGACAACCCAGAGAGTCATGCTGGTCTTGGATGGCGGCGCTGGAGGGTATCCAGGCTCTGGGACAGAGGTCACTGAGGTGATGCCGAGGCCCAGGGCGGACGCAGAGGCTGCAGGGGTTATGCGCGGGGACTCTGGGGTCTGGTACCTGGCGCAGAGGTCGCCGAGGTGAAGCCGAGGCTTGGGGCGGGCGCAAAGGCCCCGGAGGTGATGCCAAGGCCTGAAGCAGGTGCAGAGGCTTCAGGGGTGACACTGAGGCCTGGGCGGGCACAGAGTCCACTGAGGTGACACGGGGTGGATCCGAGGGTCGGGGTAGGCACAGAGGCTCCAAGGTGACCTGTGGGGACGCCGGGGTCTGGTACCTGGCACAGAGGCCGCCGAGGTGAAGCCGAGGCTTGGGGCAGGCGCAAAGGCTCCGGAGGTGAAGCCGAGGCTTGGGGCAGGCGCAAAGGCTCCGGAGGTGAAGCCGAGGCTTGGGGCGGGCGCAAAGGCCCTGGAGGTGAAGCCGAGGCTTGGGGTGGGCGCCGTCGTTGAACTTAAGTTTGCTGTTCAGATGAGTAATGGTGATCTTCCTTTAGGTTATATTTTCTTTTTTCTTTCTTTTTTTTTTTTTGCTAAAATGAGAAACATTGATAATTGAATCTAACCCCAAAACCAGCACTTAGTACTTTTATTGACGTTACAGTGTAGTATACCAACCTGGGTTGGCCATTCTTACTGCCTATTCTCTCAAGTTATGTAAAAGCTGCTAGGGACTGGAGAAGGTATTATATCACTGAAAAAGGTACCACGATGAAAGACTAAAGAAAAAACAGAGGGAAGATAAGAAATAAATCTTATTTCTTTATAGCATATGCTGTATCAATGGACTTAAGAATGGACTTAAGGAACTTATGATAAAACTACAGGTATAAGGTTCATACATACTATAAAATGATCAAGAGCAAGATTAGGAGTCATGAGGAAGAAAGGGGATCAAAGTCTGAGATAATTCCCCAAATCAAATATTAAATTTGCCTGGATCTTTCTAACATTCAATAACAACAACAACAAAAAGGAAACATGACAGGTTCCCCATTTTTTAAAAAGAAAGATTGTAAATTTTCAGGAGCAAGAAGAATTTTCTTGCAGATAAATCTAGGAAAAAAATTTAGAGTGTGGGTAAATTTAAAGAATTTTAAATAATGTAAGTGGCCATATTCAAATGCCACCTTTTAATCATGTCTTATTTCCTTCTTCCTTTTCTGATTATATTTTTCTTTTCTCTTCTCTGTTCTCTTATAATACTCTACTGTACATTGGAGTCCGTTAGATCTGGGTTCGAATCCTGACTATATCATTTACTTACCTGTGAGATCTTGGGCAGATCTCTGAGTCTTTCTCAGATAATCATAACTCTAATTGTTAGCAACAATTAATATTATAATGTTTCCCCAATGTCTAATTGTCACATCTCATGTTATAATTTAACTTATTTCCTTCTGCTTAGTACTTTGCATATAGCACTTTGGTGGCTTTTTACATATTTAGGAAGTGTTATTAAGTCTCCACAATCTACCCCCAACTTCTCATGGGTCATCAATCTATTTTCCTTCATAGAACCCAAATTGGTGTACTCATTTATTTTTACATTCTTTATTCTTTCAACAAGTAGCCCAGAGGCAAGCCTAACTGATCCAGGAGGATGAGAGGAATATTAAATATAGTAGGGAGCTTGTTTCCTTGCTCTGAGATTGATATATTGTTTATATCATATTTTATTAACCATATTGTATTGTTATTATTCTTTTAATGTGGCAAGTAATTCAAAGTAGAAGGGAGGAAAATGAACAGGGCAGTCAAAAGCCGGAAGTTACCTCTTCCTCAGGGCAGCGGTCCTCTGGATAGATGCCTGGTCTTCCATTTGTTCATTGGGAAAAGTCAATTCTCTTCTTGATTCCACTTTAAAAGGAATCATTAAAGGCCTAAAATACTGGCTATTGTTGTGACAACCTTTGGGTTTTCCTGTTTTGCCTGGGTGAAGGATCTTTGTAGATCACTTGTGTGTTTCAAAGAAAGAGTCACACACTGATTTTTCAGTGAGATAGATGTCATATACTAACAATTCTGCTTTTACTTAAACAACTTATTTCCAATGGACAAAGCAAGAAATGTTATGTTTTATCACATTGCAATAAAGAACATTTGTCTTTCCTGATTTATATCGCCGTATTTATTGGGAAAATGAAAAAAAAATGTATCTGGGGGTTGATTATTCCTTCTGTTGGCTGAATAAATGAATGGCAATGTGAATGGAAACTACTTTCATGTTCTGGATCACCAGGTCTCCAGTTTAAAGTGGAGGAAGGGGGTTGAGAGAGAGAAATAATCTCAAAGATTTTTCAGACCATTGAACTAGGGAATTTGGGCAAAACATTAAGTCCAAGTAGAGAGGAACAGGAGAAAACTTCATGTGTCTGACTGAGCATAAATATAGGTAACACAATGTTTTCTTGTCAATCACTGACAGAAATCACATGCCTAGAGTGGGAACACGGGGTTTCTGTTGGGGAGCCAGAAGCAGAGGGCAACTTTGGCTTATGAATTGTCTTTTGTTTGGTTTCTTAGAAGCCACAGAATTGACAGATTTTATTATTTACATAGCAGGCACAAACTGCTTTCTCAAGGGTGCCCCATTAGTCCCCATTAGTAAGATGCTTCTTATCTTTTTAGAGGTTTTCAACTATTTAAGGTCTCTTAGCAATTAAACAAAGGGCAAACCTTGGAAACGAGTTTCCTACTAGATTGCAAAATGTGAATAAAAATAGACATTTTAAATCTATTTGAGCTGATTAGTTTGGTTGGTTTGATTAGTAATTCCAAACTCAGATGAAATTAGAGGCTTTTTAAAGATTCAGTTATCAAGGCTCCACCTGGGACCCATGGAATCAGAAATGCTGGGACTGATGAATTTGAGTCTGCATTAAAAGCTTCCTGGGTGATACAAATGTAGTCTTCCTGTGAAAAGTTTGGGAACCACTGAGTTAGAGCAGGTGAGTAATGAAGTTTGAGTATTTTGTTGATGAATAGAGAAACAAAAAGCAAACCAATGTAAGAAATACCCCAATAAAATTTTCCTATAAGTGAATGAATACCAGTTATTTCTAAAAGGAATAGCACTAGAACAGATAGATATTTTTTCCTCTTTGATTACTAGTGTAAAAAATCACTATCTCTGAACAGGACATTTGGTTTAGTTAAAAATGTTATTGAGTGTCTGCAGTCTGTTAGGCAGTGCTCTAGTTTCTATGGAATATAAATTTTCATTACTTTTTTGTAGAGTTTATAACTGAATTGCTCTTTTGAAAAGACCTAAGTATTCTTTTGGAATATGATGGAGGTCCTGAGGTTATGAGGTCAAGTCCTGATCTCCTTATAGAGTAGTGCAAGTTGCCATATTTAATTGAGTGGACAGAAAAGAAATCAAATACCCTTTCATTAACATACTTATGGTAGACAGTGGTGTTACCTAAAGCCATGACATGGCTTTTTGTTTACCTCTCCACTAATGAGCTTGAACTAGCAGATACTAGTATCCTTTGCTGTTGGATTTGGCCATGTGACCTAGTTCTGGCCAATTAGAGGTAAAGAGATGTTTTCTAGAAAATAAATTTCTCTTTTAGGTCAGACAGAAATACATGAATTGCCCCACACTGCCTCCTGCTTTCTGCCTTTGAGGATATGTTACTCAGAATTGGTGTAACTAATTTGTTTCCATTCTTAGTAGAGAACCTTAGTTACCATTCCAGAGACTTGACACTATTAAGCCACTGTATCAGGGCCCAAAATTTCTTCTTTCTCTGTAAGAAAAACGAACCATTTTTTGTTTAAGCCAGTATTCATTGGATATGCCTACTTGTAGTCAAAAGAATCCCTAACAGGTATAATAAAATGCAGAGATACTTTTTTGGGGGAGGGGGATTAAGGATTCGACCCAAGGGTATTCTACCTCCAAGCCATACCCCAAGCCCATTTATTTATTTTTTAAATTTTGAAACAGGGTCTCATTAAGTTGGTAAGGCTGTTCTTGAACTTGTGATCCTTCTGTCTCGGCCTCCCAAGTACTTGGATTACAGGCGTGCAGCACCATGCCCAGCTAGAGCATATTTTCATTGTTGGTGTTATTTTAACCTTTGATTTGGGAAAAGAAGTTCTTAACTTTCTTTTCTGGCTCAGAATATGTAATAAGATGGCATTATGGTGAAATTTGTTCTTTTTGCCTGCTCAATTTCTCTTTCTTATTCTTGATAGTATCATCCTGCTTTTTCCTGGTGAGATATCCCTTGTCCACCCCCAATCCTTAGGGTTTAGTGGTACTGACCCTACTCCTAATACAAAATTTGGGATGAGCCTTGGGCTTTGTAAACCAGAGTACTGCACCTCTGTGAAATTGTGTCTGCTTCAAGTATGGGACCAAGGAACAGAGAAAGTGAGATAGAGGCTGTAGGCAATGGTCAAGCCCTGTGACTGGGAATGCCCAGTTTGGTCTGAATTCAGAAATTAGCATATAAACAAACAGGGTTTTTTTTAGCAAACATAGTTTGAGTTAAATTTCTGATGTTAGCAACAAAAAGAAAGCTAGTCCCTAGAGCCACAACATTTTCATGAATAATAATAGCATCTTTATTGTAATGTCTTAACAGGAGCTATATGGCCACAAATTGGGGATGGTGTAAAGGGAATTACAGTTCTGAGTAGGAGGTTAAAGTAATTGACCACTAAGTTCTCTTTCCATTCACAAGTTAAATGGTACTACAAACATGCTGGGCCTATAGGGATATTATGGTAATGGAGGAGCATGGTGCCCAGAGGGATGGGAAGGATCTGCTGTTGCATGACAAATGCTTGATAAGTGACAGATGAATTAAAGGGAGTGTGGGAATTTTGGCATCATGGAAATCGCACCAGACTATTAGGCTAGAGACATAGATTCTGATCCCATTCCAGAACAGGATCCTATTTTAGGCCCTGGATAGCTAGATTGACCTGAGCAAGTCCATTGGTGATTTAGTAAACTTATTTGTAAAATGAGAGTAGCGTTTCAAGGTAAAGGTAACCTTGGGAAAAGAAAAATGGAGGGGCAGAGAAACAGTTTATTGAGGACCTACTATGGGCCAAGCATTGCTTTTGTGTGTGTGTGTGTGTGTGTGTGTGTGTGTGTGTGTGATATTGGGGATTGAAACCAGGGGCATTCTACCTCTTAGCTACACCCCCAATCTTAGTTTTTATTTTGAAACAGGGTCTCACTAAGTTGTTGACACTGTCCTCCTGTCTCAGCCTCCCAAGTACTGGGATGACAGGTATGTCCCACCACACCTGACTGCATGCATTGCTTTTAATTACTTTGTTTAAATTGTTCCAACAGTGGAATGAAGGGTATGTGGTCATCCCAATTTTTTTCAGATGAATTAATGGAAACTTGAGCAGGCTAATTAAATTTACCAGAGCTAGGCTTTAAGTATTATATCTCTTGAGAACGATAGCTGAGTTCACATTTGCCATACTTGTTATTACAGATATGCTTAAGCTCTAACAATGAGTGGGTGACAAATCTGGTGTGAGCCTTCATGTTTCCAGGCTTTTTATACTCTCTGCTAATGACATCTGCACTGCCTGTCTTATTGGAATTATTGTTTGAAATCAGACAATGGCTAGGAAAGTGATTTGAAGGGTGTAATGTGCTATACAACATCATTTGGAAACCTGAGCTCTCGGGTCTCTTTTCTTTTTTCCCCCTCTCCATCATTAGTCTTTTCTTTTCTCTATGGGCTTTTTTCTCTCTTGCAGACCAGTTATCTCAATGAGACTGGCAATGTGGCAGTAAATTCTGGACTTCTACGTTCTCAACTTTCGCCACGGAAATTGGCTTAAATGGATTCAGAGGCTTATTTGTCTCACAGGACAAAAACTACAGATATAGGCAACTGCTACAGTTGACTTGGTAGCTGTAGGATGCCAAGAAAATCATCTCAGTGGATCATTTTAAATTTCATTTAAGCAGACGCTAGTTTTTCTGTTGCAATAAGGCACCAATGACATTGGAGCTGATTCAAGCTGAACAACTGAAGGGTCACAGTAGTTGTTCCAGGGGTGGGCAATTGACCCAAGCCAGGTTAGATAGACCCTTTATTTGGGAATATTTGAAAATTAGCTGGTAAATAAATATTTTCCTCCATGTCACCCGGCTAGCCCTAGCTGCAGGGAGATTGAGAAATGAATATTTAGCTTTACAGACTCTGGGGTAGAAGATGGTATAGACGTTGCTAATGTCTAGTATAATTTTATTCTCCTCTACTTCCAGGGGCACTTTCCTACTGCATGGAGGTAAGTGTGGTCATGTGGGTGGTTTTTCCCAACATGGCATATATAACACATGTCATTTTCAGGCCAAATCTTTTAAGCAAACACAGAAACACATATTACTATGAGGATGCCACAAAACAGAAATGGCTTGTACCACTGAGTCCTAGCATAAGGGAAAACTATGCTGGGGAGTTGCCTGGCCTTGCAATGGGCTAGCATAAGGCGAAACAAAGCTTTTTTCTTCACTGAAATTTGGGGTTATCTGTTATCACAGCACAACTTAGTCTATTCTGAGAGAGAGAGAGAGAGAGAGAGAGAGGAGAAAGATAAAAGGGGTTGTAAACAGGTTATTGTGTGAACAAATTTGCAGTGCCTGCTAAAGGTAGGTCATGAAGTTCTTAATTAAACCATACGAGTGAAGTGAAGGGGGGAATGGACTACAAAGACATTGCTGTGAATCTGGCTCCTACCATATACTCAAATTGACTAGTTGTCAAATAAATTCTCCTCATATTCATCCAGAAAATACTAAGCACCATTCCAGGTACTTGGGGGCATCATGGACAACAGGTGAATATAGTTTTTGCTTTCATAAAATTTCCATTAGAAAACCCAACTACTGAGTAATTATTTTAAGTGTGTTAAATTCCTTAAAAAAAGAAAGTGCTATCAGAGTCCATATTGATTCATTGAGGTTATGGGATCAGGGAATGCTTTCTGGAGGAAATATATGTCAAAATTCATTGAATGAAAATGTATTAGGTAATTTCTAAGATAGGATTGAAGAATTCTGGAGGTAGAGAAAATGGTAAGGGATCAGCCACAAACTGAAAAACTTCCTGGCATATTCAGGAACCAAGGGAAGACTAGTAGGGAGAGAAATTGCAAGGAAAAGAAAGATACCTATGGGCCAGTTAGAGTGCTTGATACACTTGAATATTTCCTTCACTTTCTTGCTCATATACTGGGCTTCCTGTTCTTGTACCCTATGATCAGTTTCCCCATTTCCTGGTAAATCCATAAGAACCTATGTGCACAAACTTCTCCTTGTCCTGCTTCCCAGAATGTATTCAGCCCTAGGCTGCTTCTTCCTTACTGTAACTCTTCAGTTTCCTTCTCTTTTCCCTTTTTAGCTGGCACAATATTTTGCTGAAGCCTTTAAATGATGCCCCCTCTGGTGAATCCATCTAAAACTATGCTCCTGTCAGAGAAATTCCAGTCCATTGAGGTCTCAGGGGACCCTCTAGTGCCTTCTGGGGACAAGCACTCACCACTTGTGCTTGAGAATGGCTGTGGGCTGTCCCTGTGTGTGTCTTGTTGACTAGATCCCTTAATCCTTCCAAGCTTCACTCTCTTGTGAAATCCAATAGTCCTGGGCGGCTGTATTCTTTGAACCCTTTTCTCGCAATGCCAAATTCAATAATGTCACCTGGCAGAGCCAAGCTGCCTCTGAACCTGTTTGAGTTTCTTTCATTTCATAGCACATATTGCTTCCGTTTGTTTGATTTCCTGTGGAGAATTTAATACCAGCTGTAATCTGCTGAATTTTGCAAAGAAAATTGACTGAATTCAAATTATTTGTGTGTAACAAATACCATCACCCTGCTAAATTGCTATTTACACCAGTAAATATAAACTCAGATGCCTTTGGTTAGGCTGAGTGCAATAATTTTAGAACTCTCGCCTAATGCATAAACTAAAGAACTTAAATTGAGAAGCCTAACTGAGAGGTGGTTGAGACGAACTTTAATAAGCTATTCCTTGGACCCTGTCTATTTTCACCTTATAGATCTAAGTAGGAAATGGTCAATACTATATCACCAGCATCTTCTACATAACATTTCATGAATTGACTTGGCCAATTGATTGACACATAATGGGCTTGCTTGGAGAGAACTGTGGTACTCCATCAGATCATAGCCTTTGTTCCACCAAGGAGTGGAGCAAACTGGATACCAGTTCAGAAAGGAAAAGAGCCAGATCCCAAATTTTATATTCTAAGAATAAAAGTATCATTTAAAAAAATAACATATCAAGAAGCCTCAGGCAACTTCTGTCATCTTGACCATGTCTAATTGTAAGAGATCTTACGATGTAAGACCTGTTTTCATCAGGACAGTGCTTCAACTATTTGATGACATTAATATTATCAGACAAGGACAGTCTGAAGTCTTCCTTCTTTGGTCTAACTACTTAAAGAAGTCTTCACTCTAATTAATGAAGATTATTACTTGTTTTGGAATTTCTTATTCTGAAACTGGAAACTGCTTTTTCAAACTTATTTTTATTAAACTACTGTTTTTCCTCTCCTTTGACCCCTCCCCACCATTTACATTTTTTTTTTCTTGAGGCCTGATACACTAAGCCAGTGTAGGTACTCAGGCTGGAGTGGGGTTGAAGGCCCATGAGCCACACTCTGCAGTCACCTGGTCCATATGTTCCTGCAGTGGCTCCTACAGGGCTCCAAGGCAGCCCTAACGCAATGAGGATCATTGTTTGAAAACCATGTTGTTTTAAAAGAAGAACACAAGCCGGGTATGGTGGCACATGCTTGTAATCCCAGTACTTGGGAGGCGGAGACCGGAGGATCCAGGTTTGCGGCCAGCCTCAGCTACTTAGTGAGGCCCCAACTTTGTGAGACCCGGTTTCAAAATAAAGTATAAAAAAATAGGGCCGGGGGTATAACTCGGAGGTAGAACGCACCTGGGTTCAATCCCAGTACCACAAAAAAAAAAAAAAAAAGATGAATACAAACACTGTTTTTATCCACTGGCTAGCAGGAGCTATCTTTCCTATGGTTTGGGTAGATTGCTTGTGTTTTGGCTACAATGCAAAAATGTGTCTGATATCCCTGGACAATATGTTTTAGTGACATTGGAACATTAGTTGGATCTCAGGTTTGTATCTTGATTTTCAAGGTCTGCTCAAGTTCTCCTGAGACAATGTTTACCAGAAAGAGCCAAAGGCTGAATAGTGGTTAAAACCTGACATACTGAAAACCAAACTCAAGGCAGCAAATGTCAACTTATTGATTGAGTCTGGAAATGCATGCGTATGTCTTATGTCTAAATTTTGAAAATGAAGTGAAAGGAAAGAAAATAAAATACCTCCAAAAAACCCCAACAAACTCAATCCATTTTCAACCAAATATTTTTTTTTTTGTGGTACCGGGGATTGAACGCAGGGGCGTTCTACCTCCGTGCTGTGCCCCCGGCCCTATTTTTTTATGCTTTATTTTTGAAACCGGGTCTCACGAAGTTGCAGAGGGCCTCGCTAAGTAGAGAGAAAGAGAGACAGAGAGAGAGAGAGGAGAGAGAGAGAGAGAGAGAGATCGATTAAGCTGAGGCTTGCTGCGAACCCGGATCCTCCGGTCTCTGCCTCCCAAAGTACTGGGATTACAAGCGTGCGCCACCATGCCTGGCTCAACCAAATATTACAGAATTCAAAATATTAGCAAATTTGTAAGAGTATGAGATGTGTACTGGATTCTCATTTTATATAATAACTGGAATCCTCTACCACTTTAAGAAAATATGAGTGAAACTCTTCATTATATACTATTGGTATAGATCCTATACCATTTTGAGTAGAGGTGAAGTTATATTAAAATAGGGGAAATAATTCATGACCTTAGTTTTTTTTTTATCTTTCTTGCCTTTTTCCCTTCTCTCAAAACAGCAGCAGAATTGTTGGGAATAGAATACGAGTAGACTTTTTTTTTAAGACTAAAGATACCCCTGGGTATTTATTATCCTATTGTATCAAAACCTTGACATCATGATAAGAAAGGTCTCTCAATTTTATAACCTCATTAGCTTAATGCCTAATGAGGTGGATTAACATTCTTGGCAACTGTTATGTTTTGTTAAGCACTAAACATAGAAGCATCAAAATCCTATTTAGCTTTATAAGTAAAAACAGAACCATTCTTGTTCTATTTCCCAGGCTGCAAACCTATGATTATCTTCTAAACATTCCATCTCACAAAATATTCCAGTATGGTAACTTTCTTTTCCCCCTTTGTCGGTACTGGAGAGAGTTTCAGCAGTCTCAGAAGGCTAATCAACTTTCTCTGCATGAATGAACTTAATCTTCTTACATTTTAAAGCTTATTCCATTCTAGGAAAATCTGTTTCCAATCTACCTCATATTTAGATCTGTGTGAAAGCTACAATCTTGCAACCGCATAAAAAAGTTTTTCTCAAGGTGAGTATATTTAGCAAATTGAATGAATTCATTTGAGATAATAAAAACATATTTGTGTTTGGACTCATTCATTTTTTAATTCATTCAACAGCATTTATTAAGCAGCTATTACTACACGATCCTGTGCTGAGTACAGCATTAACCAAGGACAATTTATGCCAACATATAATTTACCAAAAATATCCCTTTTTGACTACCTTAGTCTGTTCATATTGCTATAATCAAATACCTGAGACTGGGTAATGTATAAAGAACAGAAATTTATTTTCTCATAATTCTGGAGCCTGGGAAGTTCAAGATCAAGGCACCAGCAGGTTAAGTGAAGTCCTGCTTCTCATAGATGGTACCTTCAAAGTGTCCTCATGTGGCAGAAAGGACAGAAGGACAACAGGGGGCAAACATTGTGCCCTCACGTGACAAAAGAGCAGAAGAGCAAACGGGCCTAAGCCATTTCCCTCCAGCCTTTTCATAGGGCACTGATCTATTCATGAAGGCTCTGCTTAATTATCTCCCAAAAGGTCTCACCTCTTAATATGAACACCTCGGGACTTAAGTTTCAACACGTGAATTTCAGGGGCACATTCAGGCCACAGCACCAACTATGCACCTTTGTGTTTTGATTAGCATAGGAGAGTGTTTTAAATAAAATACTAAATTAAGTGGGTTAATGGCTATGATTAATCTCAAATTATTACAAGATATTACCTTAGTATTTTGAATGCTTTTTTACTATCTAAGAATCAGAGGATGAAATATGCTGGAGGGCTCATATTTGGCTGGCTTGCATTTTATAGCCACATGGATAGCCACAGGAGTGTTGCTTTGCTGGGTGGATGCCCCTGCATATCGGATGGTAGATGTCTGGAATATCACCTCTGACTGTGTATCATTTTTCTTGGGTCAGGAGAGGTATAGGATTTATTTGAAAGTCTGTTGAGCCACTGTTAATATAAGACAATACATTTTATTTCAGTAAATTTCTTTTTAGAAGAATTTAGGGCAGCCATCATTTTTGAATATCTGAAGGAAATATAAAATCTCACATGGAGAAAAAAATAAATTGAGAAATTGACCCCTGTACTGTTTTCTTAGACCAGATGGATTTATTCTGTGTTGTCAGTAAAACTGCTCCCTTTATTCTCTCAACTTCTCTTCTCCTTTTCACCAGCTTTCCTCAGACCCTGAACTTGAAGACAAGAAAATCTGCCCCTCTGGGCCTCAGTTTCTTCATCTCTAGGATGGGCATGAAGGTATCAGGTATGGATCTTACAGGTTGAAATCTCAGATTTGCAAAGACTGCAATTTCATTTTCCTTTTAAAAACAGATTACTTTTCATCTCAAGCCCAATAAATTGAAAAAAAATTTAATCCTGACACTCGAGTACTTCAGTCCTTTCACTATCCGTTTAGGGTTCTAGCTCTCCTCCTCCCCAGAATCGGTGGTGGGAATGGTGCCCTCCAGGGCACTTGGGAGTCATGCAGAGTGGCAGAGCATGGCTGCTGGCTTTGGGCATTAGCTTATCCTGTCCGTCCATGGTCTCTGGCATCCAGACGGCTCTCAGTCAGGCTTCCGTGGCCACCTGGACCATGATTCTCAGTCCACTCTGGTATTTGTGTCCATTTGCTTTTCATCTTGAGCAGGAGGTCTCTTGGGTTCCTTGCATACTCTTGGCCCTAGCTGTGGACCCCGAAAGGTCCCATCAAGCTCCTGTTCCTGGTGAGAGTTTAAGCTTCAGATTTTTTTCTCTAATTTTTTATAGAAAATTTCTAACAAACCAAAAATTAAAAGGGTTTTATGCTGAATACTCATGTACTTGCCATCTAGACTCTATAATTAACATTTTACTATACTTGCTTTGTCAAATATTGATTCATTTCTCATAGGCAGAATATGGTCCCACCCTTTCAGGCATGGTGGCTCATACCTATAATCCCAGTACTTGGGAGACTGAGACAGGAGGATCACAGGTTTGAGGTGAGCCTCAGAAATTTAGTGAGACCCTGTTTCAAAATAAAAAAATAAAAAGGACTGGGGGTGTAGTTAGGAGGTAGAGCACCCCTGAGTTCAACCCCCAGTACAAAAAAAAAAGAAAAAAGAAAAAGCCCCCAAACAAAAAAGCGCTATTTTTATATAATGGAAAGTAAGTTTCAGACACCAGTACACTTCCTCTCCTAGGAAGTAAAAATGCCTATTATCAATGAGTTCAATATTTGTTGATGGTTCTTTTTTTCTTTGAGGTAAAATTAACATATAGTCAAATGAACAAATATTCAGTGTACTTTTTCATGTATTCCAAGAAAATAGTTACACCTCTGCAACCCAAACCCCAGTAGCGATAGGGAATATAACCATCACCCCAGGAAGCGTCTTCTCTCTTTCCCCGTCCCAGCTGACCACTCTTCTTACTTTTGGCCTCTTTTGTACCTTATGTAAATGGAAATGTGTAGTCTGTACTCCTTTGTGTATACTTTTTTTCTCTCAGCATAATGTTTTTGAGGTTCATCCATGTTCTTATATATACCAGTAGTTTGTTCCTTTTTATTGCTGAGTAGTATTCTATTATATGAATATATTACATTTGTTTATCTGTTTTCCAGTTGATAGTCCATTTCCAGGTTTCAGCTATTATGAATATAGATGATATGAACCTTAGGGTACAGGTCTTTTAGAGGACAAGTGTTTTCATTTTCTGGGGTAAATAGCCAGGAGGAGAATTTCCAGGCAATAGTCTAGTTTTGTAAGAAACCGCTAGAACATTTTTCCAATGCATTTGTAGAATTTTATGCTCAGTTGTTCTACTTCTTCCTTAGCAGTTGATGTTGGCAGTCGTTTTAATTTTAGCAATTGTGTAGGGTACACAGTTGTGGCATCTCATAGTGATATTAACTTACATTTCCTTGGTGATGAATGATGGTTTCCAGGCTTTGGCTGTCGAAAAGCCCAGCTTCTTGAAAATCAAAATCCTTGTCTATTTGGAAACTCAAGTGGTCTTGTTCTCCTTATACAAGGTAAGAGTTACTTGATACTATACAAAGTAATGATGAGAGTGAGGTCTGGGGGAATTAGTCCTTCGTTAATAGCTCTAAGTTCTTTCCTGCTGCAAATATCTTTTCTCTTGAACTCACACTCTCATTGTGAGGAAGCAAATGAGAACATGATTGAAATGTGAGTTGTTATTACAATCTTACTAAAATAAGAACTCAGTTTTTTCTTTTTCAAAATACCTCAAACATATGTTATTTTTTTTTTCGATTTCGATTTGGGAATCATTTTAGTTACTTTAAATGCAGAAAGAAAGGAAAATAGTGTATGAAAGCACTAGATAGTTAAAACTGTCAATGTTTTTTAAGGTGAATCTAGGAAGCCTGTCAGAACGACTTACCTGAAGGATAGACTATTTGCCAATGTGTTCTACAGAAACCCATGTATTATTCAAATATAAGTTGCCCATATTATTATCAAGATCCTCTGAGATCTCAAATTTGGAAGCAATATACTAGTTTTAGATTTCAACCATTTAGCTGAGGCTCCGTTCAAAAGAGAAACATTTTTGTTATATAGCCAGTACTGAATACATGGTTTCTTCTTCTTCTTTTTTATTCTCTTTTTATCTAGATTTGTCATGACCCTTCTGTACTACAGAAACTCAGCTCCAGGCAAAGTTTTAAAGCACAAAGTGTTCACAAACCAATTCTATCTCCTGCCAAAGTGAAGAAAAATCTGATTTTTAGAGGAAAAAAATATCTATGTCTACCTCCCTGGAGGGAGAATAATGCATTAGAAAGAATTGAAAGATGTTATTTTCCCTCTCCTTTTATGACCCCCCTCCTGTTTTTTTGTTTTTGTCCCAGCATCTTTTGAACTCAACAGGGCTTTTTCCTTAAACAACAAACACTCCAGTATCCACAAGGCCAGCCTCTGGCTTCTCTGTTTAAAGTAATCTATTTCACATATTGAAGCATTAGGAGAGCCAGGATTGTAGTCTTTTCCAAAATGCTTAAAGGGAAATGAACTGTGCATACCAGGAAAATTTTCACCATGATCTCAAATCGTTGGATCTCACTGCTCAGCCTTGAGTCTCGGTGTTGCCTCTTTGGTGGTAATTCAAAAGTTTTCATTAACTTGAGAACTTCATGCAATGTGGGCTGATGCTACAGTTTAGCTTGGGAAATAAATTATCTATTTTTAGAGTCTTCTGTCACATTCTGAAAAATCTCTTTTCAGCTAAAAATTTCTGACATTGGATCAATAGTGCATTCCTTAACCTATTTCCTGCATTGCGCATACTTAATTGGGTTGGGTGTGTATACATGTGTGTGGGGTTCAGAATAGGGGGCAGCTGGGAAGACAGATGCTTTTATCTTTCAATGATTTTCAGACTATTAAAGATGACCGAGTGAACGGTTTAAAAATTTCAAGAGAGGAAACCTATTACAAATAAGTGACCTTGTACTTAAACCAAATGATTAAAATTTCAAAATTCAGTACTGAGCATCAATGCTAAATATTCTCCCTACATTCCAAGAGCCTTCTGCCAGACTCATGCATCACACAGGAGCCTGGTTTATCTGGAATGAAGTAGGTAATTGAATCCAAATTAGGAATATCAAAATGTAAAACTTCTGGGAATTCAATATTTTGGTTGTTAATTTAGAATCACAAACTAAAGTTGTACACATTCTCCACAGACACATGTATGTAAATCAATATGCAATATATCATGAGTGAATTCCTGAACTTAATAATGTATGCATTCAAGTTGTAGTTGTTCTATATCATGTTTTGTATTTAGCACTTGCACAAACATTAAAAAATAATGTATTGTTTTAACAGTGCTGACCATACATCATGTATTTTCTGACATTGTTCCAATTTCAACTATTCTGTTTAGTTGTCCCAATAGGTATACTAGTATTTATTGAATTATGACACAGGCAGTATATTATGGTCAATTTTAAGTCAGGGAAAAAATGAAAATAGGGGCAATACATTTGCTTTCTGGGCTTCCAGTGTGAATGAAGGCCTGATGGATCAGAGCAGACAGATGCAGCCCCTTACAGAGGGGCAATGGCTTCCGGCCAGAGGGGAATCTAAATTATTATTTCTTTGGCAGGATTAATTTAGAGTGAGAAACTTCTTATAAACTCATGTTGGCAATTAATGCAAGACATTGGTTCCTGTAAATCTATTTGCCTTCTGAGCTGCCATTCTCCCAAGCAGTAGAAATTTTATGTCAATCAATTCAGGTATCCACCATCCTCTTTTTCCCTGGGGAGACAGGGAGGGGTCCAGGGCCCTTTTGTTTGAGGACAGCCTAACATTTAATATCTCATGGATTAGCATTCTGACTTTGCTCTTTTCCCCAGACCAAGAAACTTGTTTAGTGTCTGAAATAGGAAGCATTGCTCCTATAGCTTTATCTTCTCAATCCATTGTCTCGGCAGAACTCTTCCCTCTCCCCACAAACTCCAAAGCCAAGAAGACTCCTTTTCCCTGGCCTTCTGCTCAGTCATTCCATTCCCAGAGGCAGTAGCTGCAAAATACCTGTGTTCCTGACTGGCAGGGAGAGGAGCTTGAGGGATGCAGGAAAAGGTTGGAGAAAAATTAACTTCTTAACATTTCACATATCACCTTTCCATTCATATAAAGAGTATGTCAGTAGGTTGGTGTGGTGGTGTTGTGGAGATGGTGGGAACAGGAAGGCAGGGGTTGGTGTCTGCTGTGGACAAACTGCATAGGACCAAGACAAAAACCATACTCATAGGACCATCTCTTGATGCCCGAGCAGTTACATCTTTATTGTAGAGGTAGATGCCACATCTTATCTGAAGCCACTGCTATTAACCACTGAAGCCACAGAACTAACTCCCCCTTTTCCATTTTCACTATCACAAGAAACTTTCAGACAGCTCCACTTTCCATGTCCTTGAATTCAGTTAGAAAGTGAGCTGGTCAGAATTATGGATATGCTCCTCATTTAAAATGAATACTTTAGCTTTCTACTTTATTTTAATTAACATTCATATATTTTTCTCAGCACTCATATTTCATGTTCTTGATTTCCTCTGTCAACCTTGACCCTCTGAACTAAAAAGTGATTCAGGAGAAATTCAGGGGCCTATATATTCCTCTCCTTTCCTTCCTTCCTTCCTTCCTTCCTTCCTTCCTTCCTTCCTTCCTGTCTTCCTTCCTTCCTTCCTTCCTTCCTTCCATCCTTCCTTCCTTCTTTCCTTCCATCCTTCCTTCCCTCTTCCTTCCTTCCTCCCTTCTTTCCTCCCTCCCTCCCTTCTTCCTTGGATTGAACCCAGGGGCATTCTGCCTTTAAGTTACACCCACAGCCCTATTTCTCCGTTTTATATTTTTATTTTGAGACGGGTTCTCACTAAGTTGCAGAGGGCCTCACTAAACTGCTGAGGCTGGTCTCGAACCTGCAATCCTCAGGTATGTGCCACCACGCCTGGCTTATATATGTATTTTTATTGATTATCAGGTGGTGGAAACAGTAACTGGCTACTGACTTGATTCCTTGGACAAGTAAAGTCAGTTCAGGAATTTTTTAAAAAAAGTCTATATTGTATGTGTGTCATCTGAATTTCTTTATACGAATGTTCAGTGGCCTTAGCTTCCACATACACACTCAGAGTTTCATCCCCCTGGTCTCTCTCCTCCAAGTCTTCTAGAAATTCCCAGGTGTCTCTAATAAATCAATAAGCCATCCAGTTAGTTACAACATGCATATACCAACTTGCTTCTCTTTCCAGGTACATTCACTAAGTACATTGCTTGACTCTTTAATTTAAATAAAACATACCATGAATTTTAATGCCAGTTAATGGTTACATAATGCCTATTATATGCGAAGCAAAGTGTTAAAGCACTTATGCACATCAGTTAGTTTACTTCTCACATCCTGTCTCAGCCTTCCAAGTACTGTGCTCATGAACCTTCAACAAACCCCCTATGAGGTTTGTTGCCTCTCCAAAAAGATATGTTGAAATCCTAATCCCCAATATGCAAGAATGTGACCTCAGTTGGAAATAGGGTCTTTACAGAGGTAACCAAGTTAAAATGAGGTCATTATTATGGGCATTATTCCAATATGACTGGAGTCCATATACAAAAAGGAAAAACAATTTGACCCAGGGACAGACATGCACAGAAAGAATACAATGCAGAGGGATGAACACAGGGAGAAGGTCATGTGAAGACGAGGGCAGGGATTACAGTGGTACATCCACAAGTCAGACTGCCAGCAACCCCAAAGCTAGGGGCAGATTCCCCCTCTCACCCCTGAGAGGGAACCAAGGCTACGGACACCTTAACCTTGGACTTCTAGCCTCCCAAATTGTGAGTCAATAAATTTCTTTTGTTTAAGCTATGCAGTTTGGGGTTCTTTTTTTATGAAAGCCTTAGGAAATTAATATACTCTATAAGGAAATCATTGTTACTGTTTCTATTTGAAGATGAAATAGGCACAGAGAAATTAAGGGAATGACTTAGCTGATAAGTGATCCAAATCCGGGAACTCTGGCTCTAGTGTCTGCTATTGAATTTCCTCTTATGTTTTCTTGTTAAGGACCATTCCTCTGTTAGATCTTTCATAGTCTTTTCACTAATTTTGCCTAGCCTCCCTGCACACATTGATTCCTCTGGAGTCTCCCATTGAAACCCTGGCCTCGACTTGCCCAGAGCGGCATGGTGGTTTCCAGTGCAGGCAGGAGAGAAAGCTTCCTCTGTGCTTATCCTTCTCTGCTGGAGACCTCCTAGAGTGGGGCTAGTTGAGCTCCAGGCAGAGATTTTAGGGAAGTACCTCTTTCAGATTTTAATTGCAGTTCTCAGTCTTAAGAACCTGGGCATGAGTCAGTAGGGAGAGGGCACTGAACAAGGACAGATATGAATACTGGCTGATATGAAGCTCTCCATTACTCTTCATCCTATTGACTGACATTTGGGCTGCGTCATGTATATGAATGTCACACATGCACATATGTACCTGTAGAATGACATGGGAAATTTTTTGCTGTATGAGTGATGATTGGGAGAGCAAAAGACAAGAAGAGCAGGTTATCCATGATGAAGACCCTTTGCTGGCATTTCAGCCCATTTATTTAAAATTATGAGTGTGTACTCATAGAACTATAAAAAGGCACATAAAGAGGTATTTAGTAGTCACTAAAGTGCTCCTGGTGATTCTTGAAGGGTCATAGGATTTTATGTGAATTTCTTCCTTCTATATTTCTGGGGGACATTATTGTTTATCTCATTATAACATGAGTGGCTCTCATAAAGAACACAAGAATGATATAGTGTTGCTTCCTTTATATTGGATCCATAAATTGGATGGGCTACAAGATTACTGAATTTCCTCCACTTTCTTCCTATAAAATACGATGTTTCTTTTTTTCCTTTAAGGACATGTTGAAGATCAGAAATATGACACCTAGGATAAGTGCTTAGAAGAGACTTGAAGAGGTAATATTAAGCGGACCGGTAGATGAAGAAAATGAAAATGCTCTTAAAATGTCATATGGTTAGGCTCTCTCCTGCTTCTCTGATTTGGACAGGCTGAGTGATTCTGACATAAAAAAACCCCTCCTCCCCCAACCCATTCATTTGCACTTGGCCATATGGATCATAACGACTGAGGCAGTCTGTTCAGGAGCTCTGTCCATGTTACTGGGCAACAGACAGTCATCCTGCAGCAAATGACTACTGGCAGGTTGTCATCAAAATAATAAGCCCATGGTCCAAAGGGAATAAAGTTGGTGCTCTTAATAAACAGTTATGGTTCTGTTTTGTACATCACAACCTCTGATATCTACAAAAATATCATGTTGTAAATATTTCTGTGTTTGGTCTGAAAAATTAGAGCATTCCTCATATCTATCTGGCTTTCAAGGTCAGTGAATTTTGTAGAATTCTTTGCCAAGTCGCTGCTGTGATATGAATAAATTTATGTGAAAATGAATTCAGCCAGCTAGTTATTGAACAAGATTTTTTTTAATGGGATGTACTGACAGGAGAGAAGAAAAGGCAAACATAAAGGGTGAATAATAACCTAATGAAAAGAACCAATTTTTTTTCTTCAGTTCAGGGGAAACAGTAATCTATTTTTTAAAGACAAACTTTCAAAAGTCAAAAGGGAAAGAAGATGGAACTTTAACGCCATTGAGAAAAAGGAAATAAGGCCTTCCCAAGGAGAAAGAATTATCTTCAGGGACATAACTAAACAGAAATAAGTATTTGCATTGTTTGTTTATTTTCCATATATAGGTTTAAGACAGGTTTTACTGAAATTTTCTTGTTATATTAAGTATATCCTCCAAAGTATCCAGCTGCAACAAATATACATTTCTTAAATATGCAGAGCTTTTAAGGAAACAAAGTAATTGTGCTTCAGGTGGGCCATAAGGAGAGAAATAATAGCCACCTAATTCCATAGTTGTGTCCTGCCCTGTCTACTTCCCTTCAAAACCAAAGATGGACTCTAGTATTTGGATAATAAATATTAATATGTCAAACTAGAAATTGCATTTAATCTAGTTTACTAAATACAATTGGTTTCTGTAAGAGTTGCCCAAGAATCTCACTGATTCTTGTTTCAAAGTTAAAAATACTTCCAAGAGTTTTAAAATTGCCTAGCTGCTTAGTATTCCTGGAGTCTCCTGTCACAGAGCTTTAATATGCCTGTTGTCTTTCCCATCTGTCTTGTGTATTCCCAGGTGTGAAATTTATCCCCTTCTACAACACACACACACACACACACACACACACACACACACACACACACCACTCATGGGTGTGACATGCTTTAGCTAAAGATGCTCATGAAGATGGTGTTTGTGTGACAGAAAAGAATAACTTCAAAGTATACTTTCTGCACTTGGGTTTTAAAATGCATTTGACCATCCCCAATGCATACATTCTCCTGATTCCTCATTCCATTTAGTTGTGGTTCACCATTTGTCTTCTCATCTTCCCCAGCCTTTGAACTCCCAGAAACCATGCATTTTTTTCTCCCTTTTGAAGTGAAGACATGAGTTCTCTACTTCCATTCCTGATCTTTCCTCCCTAGGAAGTCTTACCTCAACTCAGCCCAAAGCCTCCCAGTTTAGAAAGTGGTACTAGCTGTAAATCTGAATGTGAAACTTTTCCCCTACATTTGCTTTTAGTTTGCCATATTTCAAGTGAAGCTGAGCTATACAATAGCAATGGGAAATCCATTCCTTACTCCCATAATTTGCAAAGTGGGGAAACAACTTTGGATTCTACAATTTCCATAGCTTTGAGGAAATGTAAATAATTGCCTTCTCCACCTTTCTATCTCTTTGGTAACACAGACATGATGGGTGCCTGGAAAAAGTCAAGGCTATTGGCTGAGGTTGAGAGTTAGGATGAGATGAAAAGTGGGAAGACCAGACCATTCTCTACTATTTTCTAATCTAAATAAATACTTAGTACACATTTTAATTGCTAATATTTATTGCTTCTCTTAAAATAAAAAATAATTATTAGGGAAAATATTCAACTTACTTTTACTTTACTAATGTAATAGAAATATCATGCCTCTTTAACAATGAAAACATTGGTGAAGCTAATGAAAGGAAAGCAAAAGAGAATTCACTTCTCTTTCTAGTTAGAAATGGGTCAAGTGAAGAAGGACTCATTCAAATATTTAATTAGGAAGGTTATCATAACACATTTTACAACCCATTGTACTGTTTTCTGAGCATTTCCTTTATTTTTTTCTTTTTCTTTTTCTTTTTTTTTTCTTGTTTTTCTTTCAGGAAGGAAAGTGAATAAAAGAATCTATGTTAAAGCTGGAAAACTAGTCTCAGGAAATGTGCAGAAAACCAAGGGAGGTTGGGCCTTGCGGAAGTCAGTAAAAGCCACAAATCCAGGAACAACCTGATGAGGAAGCTACCACTCCCTCCCTCCATCTTGTGCTCTTAAGTCTCAGTGAATGGGGAGAGGAAGTTTATGTCCTCATTTGTTTAGTCAGTATTCTCCAGAGAAACAAAACCAATAGGACACTTTAGTTTTACTTCCCTTATTTTATTTACTTTATGGAATTGGCTCATGTTATTGCACGGGCTGGTAAATCTGACATCTGTAGGGCAGACCAGCAGGGTGTTAATTCAGGTTAGAGCTGATATCTTAGTTTTGTGTCTGAATTCCACACAGACTAAGCAGGCCAGGAGCTATGACTATATTGCTGTCCAGAGGCTAAATCCCTTCTTTGAGAAATCTCAGTACTTGCTCTTAAGGCTTCTAACTGATGAGGTTAAACCACAATAAAGAGAGTAATCTGCTTTACTCAAAGCGGACTAATTAAAATGTTAATTACATCTAAAAAATACCTTCACAGTGACATCTGGACTAGTTTTTGAGCAAACAACTGGGCAGAATAGTGTAGCCAAGTTGCTGCATTAATTAACCATCACACCATTCAATGTTCACATCAGAGTTCTCCTTCAAACATTTCCTAAGTGGAAGATGCTGAGTAGGAAGGAAAAGAAATTACAGCAGCTCACTGCAGCCACTTAATTGTGTGAACTTGGGCAAGGTACTTCTCTCTGCTTTGGATTCCAATTCGGTAAAATATGGACAATAATAGAGGCTTCAGGTATAGTTGTTGTGCAGATTTAAAGATTAAAAAATGTGTAAGGCACTTTGAAAAGTACCTGGAACAACATAAGTGCCTCATAAGGTAAGGTGCCAGGCATGGTGTTGCATGCTTATAATCCTAGTACTTGGGAGGCTGAGACAGGAGGATCACAGGTTTGAGACCACTCTCAGGAACTTGGCAAGTCCCTCAGCAACTTATTGAGACCATTTCAAAATAAAAAATAAAATAGGGTTGGGGGTGTAGCTCAGAGGTAGAAAGTCCCTGGGTTCAATCCCCAGTACCACACACACACACACACACACACACACACACACACACACACACACACACGAAAGAAAGAAAGAAACAAAGAAAAAAGTAAGGTGTCATAATTTCTTATCTAAATATTGCAATGGTTTACTTGCTCATGTAACTTTCCACAGTGTCCTCTGTGAGGCTGAAATACTGGGCTCTGATGGGGTGAGGTATGACCTGCATCCCTAATGCAGGTACTCAGTCTTATTCAGTCACAAACAATGATCTAATAGCTGTCAATAAATTTATTGAGTTCTCATAGCCTTCCAGGAACCATGCTGGGTGCTTCACATGTATTCACAAATTATAATTTGATTCAGACAATTATCCAGGGAGGTTCCTCATGCCTCATGCTATCGAAGAGGATACTGAGACAGAAAAGCATGTATCATGCCCAGAATCACACAACTAGATTATTGCAGGGCCTGTGTAAGAAGGTAAACTTTTCTTATTTGAAGCCATGCTCTTTCCTATTCTGTCTCCTCTGGTCCAGACAGAGGGGTCTACTCACTTCCAACACCAGTGCCTGAGTGTTACCTTGTCTCCATTGGTCTGGAAAATGTGAATACTCAGGTCTTCTGTAAACATCAGATTCAGGACGCTAAGCCCCTGCGAGGAGATCTTTGCCCTTTTTATTAGACTTTAGGCTTTTTTGTGGGGAGGGAGCTCTGCCTCAGCTTCCTTCTTAAAAAGAAATAATGAATACAAATTCCTTGAGTTTCATGGGTCCCACTCATGGGTGTAGAAAAGAAAAAAAAAAGAATTAAAAAAAGCTTCTTTCATTTAACTAAAACTGCTCAATATTAGAAAAAATCCCTTCACCTAAATTGAATTAAATTATTTTAAGCTACTTGAATGTATTTGGGGTGCCATGGAAAATATTCTATACTTAGAAAAGAAATTGTTGATTCTGAACATATTACTTTAAAAAAGTTTGGAACGCTAGGCGTGGTGGCGCACACTTGTAATCCCAGTACTTGGGAGGCCGAGACCGGAGGATCTGGGTTCGTGGCCAGCCTCAGCTACTTAGTGAGGCCCTCCGCAACTTAGTGAGACCCTGTTTCAAAATAAAGAATAAAAAATAGGGCTGGGGGTGTAGCTCAGAGGTAGAATGCCCCTGGGTTCAATCTCCAGTACCGTAAAAAAAAAAAAAGTTTGGAATGTTTAGTAGGATGGCCACTTCATAATATCCATTATAGAAAAACAAGGATTAAAAAATCATGGGAAGGTCTTTTACTTGTGTACAAAAAAAATCTAAGTGCATCTGAACAACATCAAAACATCAAAAGTAGAGTGGCAATTTGAATCTTAAACATTTTATTCTGGAGGTTAGGTCTACAGCCAGTTGAGATGGAGGCAAAATGATTCTTTGAATGGCATAGCCAGACCTGTGCATCCGAGACTTCAGTATCCGTGCACCTCACCTGGGGATGCTTCCAAAATGCAGATTCTGATTCAGCAGGTTTGGGGTCAGATTTGAGAATCTGTACTTCTAATAAGCTCTCAGGCAGTGATGATACTTTTGCCCATGGACCATGCTTTTAGTAGCAAGGGCCGGCCACCAATTTCAGTAGATGTCTTAGCTGAGAAGTCAAATACTACCCGATCATCAGAATACTTGGTCTTTATTGTTGTTAGACATTCATAGTCAGGTGATATTAAACCTTGGAAGCCAATGGTTAGAGATGGCTTTTAGGTTAACTAGACACCATTCAATCTGGATGTCTGTAAGCGAGGAAAGGAAGGAAAGTGATGTCTCTGTCCATCTGGAGGAACTATTCCAAATCTTGACATGAAATGTCTTACCGCATTCCTGTAAGATTCCACGTGAAAGATACCCAGAGTTACCTTTTACAGATGAGGAAGAAAAACCTCAGAAAAAGTAGCTTGTCATGGTTGGTGAGTGGGAGAACCAAGGTTTCAACATCGGTCTGTCTGACTTTAGTCCATGTTCATCCAATGTACCACGTGCCAGTCACATCTAGACAGCTTTACTGCCTACTGTTACCTTTTCTTTTGACATTAGTGGCTCTTCTTTATTTTTTAAGTTTTCTTAAAAAAGAAACCAAATCCAATTTAAAAAATCTACACAAAATTGTTCTCTAAACTTTCTTCTTACATCCTGTTTGCCCATTTTGTTCTGTGTGTCAAAATTGTTCTCTACCCTGCAAAGGCCTTGATGCTTTGTGCTGAGCTGACTGACAAAGCCTTATGATTTAAAAAGTCATTTAAAAACCATCCTGTTTCTCTCCCCACATAGCCCCAACCTTTGATCTTCTCTGAGGAGCAATTTCCAATCAGCTTTTTTTTTTTTTTTAAAAAAAAGCTTGTAAATGTTTGGTATTCAGTCCTATCTGGGCCCACTCAGTCTCCCCCAGAGCAGAGGTTGGGACCTTCAATTCTCTGCAGTCATTACTGTCCTATTGGAAGTCTTACTGTAGATTTTGTTTTTTTATAGTGAAGGTGAAATTAAATATAGCAAACCTCATGCTGTAGCTGTGTTTGCACACTTTAAAACTTAGTGGGATTTTGGCAATTACCTAGTGATATAGGGTGTCTCCTCTTACTGAGTTCTTATCCAGTGGCATAGTTCACTAGATCTATGCAAGTGATACCAGATTAATTTAGCACTTTAAGAGAATATTATTTTTTGTTTGGTTCTCCTTATCAGGCATGATCCAAAATAACTAGATAATTGCCAAATCATCATGTTACCTTGTGATTAAAAACTTGTAAAAATCTGTGGTCTATAAAGAGAAAATTAATGGGCAGGTTATAAAGGACTTTCCAATTCCCTTTTACTGTTCCTTTTCCTTAAGGGAAAGCCAAAATGTAAAATCAACAAGATTAGGACTAGTTTGGTTGAATAAGGGGTAGAAATTTTGGAGCCCCATCTACTCATCACTCTTATTCTGAGCATATTCACCTGAGGTCCACCCCCCAAAACAACAACAACAACAAAAGCAAAAAACAAACAAAACCATTTGACTTCTGATTGATGACCACTGGCTTCATATACATCTTTACCCCATGGCTAATTATTTATTTTTACTAAGATTTCTGAATTTGAAAGAATAATTAGTTATCACAACTTATGAGTGTTGATATTTCTGTGAATATTTGAATTTCCTTAGCAAATATTTTATTTGGGTTCTGAGATCATATCAATCCTATTTTTAAAAATCAAGTTATAGGATCTTGAGTTAGTAGAAAATTTAGAAGGGAAGGATAGAAAGATATATGAGTTCTGAATTTGCTTATTGTTCTTCCTGTAGCCGCTATTCAGTACGAGGTCTCTAGCTATGAAGTACACAATCCAGGAGACATACGTCAAATGACTAAATAAATGTCTCTCAAGCCTGTCTACATATAACAGTCACCTGCAGAACTACCACAGACCAGACTCATTGAGGAAGAAGGGGTGTGGTCTGCATGGTTGCCATTTTAGAAAGACCCAGAATTGATTCTAATGCAGAGTCCAGACTTTGAATTATTGGACGAAGCCATTGAAAATTGGCCATTTTATTCTGGTCATCTTTGTAATGGATTCAGGTCCTCAACAAATTCAAAACCTGGATTATTTTTGAGTAGATATATTTTAAATTAGAATTCATAGTGATAAGACCACATAATTCAGTTTTCCTGTTCTGAGTACATATAGGGTAGACCACCTATGTACTTACCCAATCTTCTTTAAATTCAATAATATTAAAAACAATAGCTATCATTGAGCAGATGCTATATATAGATATCATCATCATCGGTGCCAACATTTACTTAGCACTTGCTAAGATGTTAACATTTATAATGTCATCTAGTTCTAACAAAATTCTGTGTTTTTAGCATATAATCGTCTATCTTTTTTTTTTTTTTCTTACAAATGAGAAATCTGAGTCACAGAAAAGTCAAGGCTACTCATCCATGCCTCCACAGGTAATAAGTCTAGAGTTCTGGTTCCATATCTTTATATACATTATCTCTACAACATTATCTTTACAACACCCTCACCAGATAGGTATTAAATATATACCCTAACTTTACAAATGAAGAAACTAAGGCTGTAAATAGTTAAGGAAACAATATTAAATGCTGTAAAGTCACCTAAAGTCAAATCAAAATAACATTTATTCACTGTGCATAAGAGAATATCTTTCTCTTATCTCCTGTGAGGGCTTGAATAACCACATTCCAGTGGAATTCTTCCTAAACCAATACTATATTGAAAAAAAGAGAGAAAGAAAACAAGCCAGTAAACACTGTGAATTTAAAAGATTACATATACCAAAGTAATTGAAATGCCTGGAAATGGGCTTGGGGATTATGGAGAAGACTAGCATGGGTATCAGCTCACATCCCCTGCTTTAAATTTTACATCCAGCTTTATTTTAAATATATAAGTATGTTAAGCCATATAATTCTCTGGATTATTTACATTCTAGTTGGAGTGACTATTGAAGGATAGTGTAATTACAGAGTACAATTTCCAAACTGAATGAAATTGCTTGTTGTGTAATAGGTCTGTTGGGGACTGATCTCTAAATATGCCAAAAACAAATACTTGTAAGTCATGGTTAGGGGTAAATGATATACAACCCCCTGAGTTTGCATATGAAATGAGAGGAAGTCTTTGATTAGGATGGGCTATTTTCTTCTGCTATTTTTCAAACTCACACAATGGACTGGAATTGGAAGTACTATTTCCTTTTTTGACTTTCTTTTCTATCTCTCAGCAGAGTGTTAGAAATTAGCTACTTTTCCCATCACCTTCATGAGCTATACTAGAAGTTCTTTCAGTGACAGATAAAACATAGCTGTGAGATTTTATTGGCCATCTGAGCAGAAAGCAGTCTTTCCCTTGTTCTGTTTCAGCAACTCCTCCATCCTCCTCTTTCTGTGCCCCATTCCAACATCCACCTACTATTTCTTAGTCAACTTCAGACGATGATCCAATGAGTGGTATGCAAGACACTGTCAGGAATTACAGGCAAAATATCAGCACAGAATATACAATTACAGGAAGTAACCGACAATAGCAAAGTGTTCCCAAGTTCTCACTAATACCATTTTTCACCTCATATAAAATGAATTATTGTGTACAGTTAGTACTTATCTAGTCCTTTTCCATGCGATAATTGCTTTCTGGATTATGTGTCTAATTTTAGGCTGAAATGAGGAGCACTTAACTTCTAAATTCATTTTCATTTTGACATCAACCTGTAATTATCTTTTTTTTTTTTTTGCTCATTTCATCCTCTCATTCCAATCACCTCTACTAGAAGAAAGGTAGAAGATTAGAAGTTCCACACCTAAATTCTTAAATCATTTGTTCTTGTTCTCTATTGCCTCATAACAAGCAGCACTTATTATAAGATATAATATTATATCTCCTGATTTTGTGAGTAAAAATTTTGGCAGGACTCAGCTGGATGAATTTTCTTGCTCTATGTGATATCAACTGGAGATATTGGTTTGCTGTAGAGGGTCAGAGTGGCTTCACTCATTGCCTGACACCTTGGTGGGATGGCTCAGCTGGGGTCCTCTCCTCTCTACAGCCTCAGGATCTCCCCACCCTTGTGTAAGTCATGGGTAGTAGGACTTCTTATGTAGTTGAGGTATTTAAAAGACCCAGGCAGAAACTGTCGATTTTCTTAAGGCTAGCTTGGCATCTAGCATGGCATCATTTCTGCTATTCTGCATTGGTCAAAGCTATCACATCCCTGATTAGATTCAATTGGAGGGGAAATAGATACCACTCTTCATAGGAGGAGTGTGAAAGAGTGCAGCCCATCTTCATCTGTCATATTGAAAATAAAATACAGAGTGTGTGTCCTCAAAAAATTCAAGAATATGATGGGCAAGTTGGGAGACAGGTAAGATGGCTACACCAGCAGTTTTCTCCATCTATGCTTAATGAAATCATATTTTGAAAGCATACTAGAGATAATTTAGTCCTTATTCCCAATTTCACCAATAAAAGAATTAGGTGACAAAACATAAGAGACTTGTTGAACAAGTGGGATAAATTATGTGGGGCTTGAACTCAAGTCCAATTCCCGGTTAGGGATCCCTTTATGAACCTGTATCCTCATGTTTGTGTTCTGTTGTTTTATCACCATAGTTAAACTGCCCATTTCTGGTTGTTTTTTTTTTTTTTTTTTGCGGTACCAGGGATTGAACCCAGGGGCGTTCTACCTCCGCGCTACACCCCCCGGCCCTATTTTTTATACTTTAGTTTGAAACCGGGTCTCACGAAGTTGCAGAGGGCCTCACTAAGTAGAGAGAGAGAGCGAGAGAGAGCTGAGGCTGACTGCGAACCCGGATCCTCCGGTCTCTGCCTCCCAAAGTACTGGGATTACAAGCGTGCGCCACCACGCCCAGCTCCATTTCTGTTTATTCTCTACTAATAGATTAATTTTGGTTTCCTTTATGGGATACATCTTGACTATAACCAGTGAAGTCTACTGTGCTTTCTATTGCCTGGCAATGCCCTATGATGAAACTTGATTGTTCAGATACCTGCTGTTTAATTAGAACAGGTGTTGCCAACTTCTGTGTGACTATTCCCTAAATAACATTATAATATTATCAAATTTCAGTGTGTTCACAAAAATGAGACCAGCTAAGCTTTCATGATAAGAAGATGTAAAGTGCTTTCATATTAAATTTCATTTAGTAGATTATTACAAAAATACAAATACAGAATTTGTTGTTTTGCTGATTTCTTTAATTTGTTCAGTTTTTCTCTGGGAGCTCCCATCTACTTCTAAGGAATGGTAGAACTTGGAATTCTAGATTTTCCTGTAAAACATTAAAGGGAAAGAAGATGGGATGAAGAGGAGCCAAAGGAGAGGTAGCTAATGAAACACAGGGCTTGTTCTGGAAGGAAGAGAAGTGAAGAACAGAGGCATGCACACCACCTACAGAAAAGCAGCCAAGCCCAAATGTGAAGGTCTATTTTATTCCGGTGAATACTGCAAGCCCTTCCTTTAGTTCCTATGACTTCTGGTATTTACCTTCACTTGTGATAACATATCAGGAAGGAGAGAAAATGAGCTGACTTCATGGAGAGTCTAGTACAAAGAAGTGAATTTGTTTTATCATCAGTTCTAGTCCAACTGGTTTGGTAGTAACAGTCTGAAATATTGCATTGGGAAGAAATCTGAAGAAATGTCCAGACTTACCATCAATGAGGACTGTGACTGACTGAATATATCTGTATGGTGAGGGAGGTGTTATGCATGAAGGTATTTGCTATGGTTCAGGGGATCATAATAAGAGCTCCTAAAGTGTACTGGCCAAGGATGAAAATACCCTGAAAGAGCAAAATCCATAGTGAATGTACATTAGATTCTGTTCTTTTCTGTGGAATTTTAATGTATCTCATTAGTATGTATCAATGCTTGTTAAGAATTTAGAGAAGTTGAGTTAAAATTTTCTAATTTAATTTTCCATCTGTAGGATTAAACAAATGCATTTATTTATCCCTAAAAAGTAGTTGGTTTCATTTTCTTTCAGAGAGGTCATAGAAAGTGTCCTTGTTGGAGAGGTCATAGAAAGTGTCCTTGTTGGAGAGGTCATAGAAAGTGTCCTTGTTGGAGTTCAAGGCCAGGGGGGCCTGGAGTCCAAGGCCAGACCAGGGAACGTGATTCTGGGGAGACCCAACAAACCAGATCTGGCCAATTGCTCCAAACAAGAAGTGGGAAAAAGTAATAGTGAGGTAGAAAAGGAATTTAATATTCAGTATTGCCATACTGGGAAGACAAGGGGACTAGCATTCTCAGCCCTGTCTTGGGGTGCTGATATGAGCTTCAGGTTTAAATTTGGGAAGAATTGGGGCAGGGGGCAGTGGTATGCATGATTAACCAGTCTTGGTCAAACTGTGGTCTGGTTGGTCATTATCTCAAATCTGGTTTATCAGGTCTTGGAGAAGTCACTATTGCTTGAGGGGCCAATCTGATTTCTATCATGAGATGTTTGTTCCTGTGCATGGAATTGGGGAAGTCTTAGCTCCCCTTATGGGTAATTGCTCCCACTTAGGGGGGCAGCCTCATTGTGGCTGCAAGGCTTGCTGTTCCCGGAAGTTTTAGGGCAACAAGTGGGACTTCTAGGTGCCGCTTGCTCCGGAGGTGTGGAACAGGATGCTGTAAAAGCCAGCAGTTGACCATCTGTTGATTATTATGTCCCTACAACTCTTGAAAAGACCTTAGTTTATCTTGGTACCTTCAGCATTGAAGGTGGACAAGAGAGGTTATGTAAATTTAGGGCTAATCAACTTTGCATTACCAGTTTTTAGATGGACACTCCTTAAATAATTAACATGTCTATGTGCAGAGTTGGGCAGGAATGATCCAAAGTTTAAGGTAATAAAAGGACAGATACAAAATGAAGGCAGAGATGCCCAGCCTTTACCTGCTTTTAGTTACCCACTGGACATCTGCCTTCCAAGTGCACAGTGCTTCTAGCAAAAACAGTCTCTAAGACCCTGTTATAGCCTTTGGAGAAAAATGTTTGGTATTGGCACCCTGATTTATGTATATTCAAATATCTAGTCAGGAGGAAGTGCACAGTATGAATGATTTTACTTAGTTTCATATTTTCCTTAAAAGGTGAATCCTTATTTCCACATAATTAAGTCTAATGACTTAATTACAAATCCTTCTAAATATCAAAGAATTGCCTGCACCTTGAAGGATCTTGAACTTTTTGGAAATTGCCCTTTAGAAAAAGGATCACGGGGAGGCTGCTAGAAGGTTTTCTTCTCGATTTACAACTCGGGCATAGATTTAAGGAGAGTGTAATTACCAGATGCAATCCCTAAACAGAATTGAATTGCTTCCTGGGTGCCAAGCTCATTGCAGACTGACCTTCAAGGGGAATAAGACAACACTGCAGTTCTGTGCCCTTGTTAGATTTCAGCAGAATCCAAAATGTTTTTTTTTCTTTCTGGACACAAGTGGAAGAAGAAAGGCTGGTGTTGCTTGTCCTTTGATAACTTTCATCTACTTGGTCAGAGGGCCAGAAATCCCAGTTATTATTGTTTTTCTTTAAAAACAAAACAAAACAAAACAAAACAAAACAAAACATATTAAAAGAGCAATTCCAAAAGATCCACAATACAGCACTCATTCAGAAATTATACCAGCCCAACAGTTCCTAAATCAACCACCTACTTGTTCTCCTAAAGAAAACAAAATCCTTTATTGTTCATGAGGCCACAGTGGGTAACTGGCCATGGAAAACCCTAAGTCAGGAAATAGGGTCTTTATGCCTAGCTTAGTTCATATTCCAGAAATAAAGTTTAATTCTTTTACTTTGCCCTGCAAAATAAGGATTCTTTATTGACAGGTTGTTACCTATCACAAGGTACATATAAGCAGTTACATATACTAGGTGATAAGTTATTATATCTTTTTCTCTGGAACTGAAGCATTTTGTTGTATTCGACACCCTAATTACTGTTTGGATAATTAGCTAATGGGGTGGGAGAAAATCCTATAAAAATCTGCTGGCCAGTGGAATCTGCAGGCCAACACTTTGAACTACCTACACACATACGCACATACATGTACACATGCACATATGTTCCAGTATGGACACAAACACATGTATACCCACATATCCATGCATGTGTATGCACAAGCTTTCTCTTGATTCCTTCATATCATACAAAAGTGGCAAATGCAACACAGTGCCTATTAATATCCAGGCTTCCAATTGCTTTTCCGAGGCAGGAAATGAGGTCAGGGCAGGCATTTGTAGAAGTCAGAATAGAGAACATTAATTTACCTGACCTTTCTTAATCGTAGTCACCCCTCATATCTCCTCAGCCGCTCACCCTCTCCTCCACCACTGTGCTTCCCTGTCATTCCACATGTACTTAAAAAAAAGTAGTTGACCTTGCTCTTGGTGATGATTACTCACACCTCCTTATGTAAGCACATCCAGAAGCACGCACTCTCCCAAGCTCTTTTCTCTTTGTCCGGTAGTGCGTGTGACAAATGTGCGGCATCTGACAGGCAGCCAGCCACCTGTGAGGATGGTTTTTCAGCAGATGGTGCTGGAGCAAATTAGTTCAAACACAGACCTAGCGATGGAAACCTGGAGACATTGGTGGATGATTTGCACCTGTTGGTCAGTTGGTTCCAATTAGAATGAACGGACTTTTGGGCCAGTTTAAAAATAAAAAGTAAACTCATGATTTCGTATTTTGTGAATAGAACATGGCTCATGAGATTAGAAAGGAGTTTTTCCTACCCCGAATGCCTCATCCTTTCTGGCACTTGGCTTTTTTTTCCCCGCTCTCTTGGCAACAAAGCTGTACCTTATTGGCCTCGAAACAGATCGATGAAAGCTCTTCATGCCCTGGTTTCTGTCTACCTTTCCCATTCTCTCCTCTCCAGTCCTTAGCAGGTCATGCTCCACTAGTGTCAATCTGCTTTCCAAATGCTCTGAGCTTGTGTTTGCTTTCTTCTGGGCCTTCACAGACACAGTCTGCATTCCAGGATGCTTTTCCAGCCTTCCTCAAGTGGAAAATTCCTATTTACCTGTCTGAATGCACCTGTTATCACCTCTCTGCAATTCTGTTTGGATTCCCGTATTCCACAGTGACAGAGTAAAGAACCTCTGCTTCCCCGCACTCTGCTCCATGTCGCTGTTCTTACACGCACCTCCTTTCCTGCACTACGGCTCTCACAGGCAAGCAGCCCCTTCTTAGTCTCTCACTCCCAGTACCTGGAATGTTGTCTGACATATATTTAATGTCCATCAAGCATTTGTTGAAAACCTTAGTGACATGTGCTGAGATGTGTATGTCTCTTAGGGGTCAGGACCACATTTTGTTCAACTCTCTTTTATATGAGTCAGCAAAGTGACTTTCCCATAAGTATGTAACTAATGTTGCTGTAATGAGTTGTGAGGGAATGAGAAACATAACACTAGGAGTCCAGAGATTAGGGTCGGAGTCTCTTTTTTGCAAATGATTCATTAGGCAAGACAGGATAAGTGATATAGCCTTTACAAACAGTTCTTTTACGAAAAATGCAGAATAGTTATACAGTCCCTATTTATGTTACACATGCGTTTTCTAGGTTGGACAGTACTTTGAGAATAAAGAGGCAGTATAGTAAGTGCTGATAAGCTTGTGCCCTGCAGCCCAACTGACTCCATTGCCTGTTGGCTGTGTGAGATTGGGAATATTTTTTTTTTTTTTTTTGCGGTACCGGGGATTGAACCCAGGGGCGTTCTACCTCCGCGCTACACCCCCGGCCCTATTTTTTTATACTTTTATTTTGAAACCGGGTCTCACGAAGTTACGGAGGGCCTCACTAGGTAGAGAGAGAGAGAGAGAGACAGGGAGAGAGAGAGAGAGGGCTGAGGCTGGCCGCGAACCCGGATCCTCCGGTCTCCGCCTCCCAAAGTACTGGGATCACAAGCGTGCACCACCACGCCCGGCTTGGGAATATTTGTTTAATATCCCTGAGCCTCAGTTTCCTCATCTGTAAAATGGAGATAATAATGGTATCTACTCATGAAGTTGCTGTGGAGTTTAAATGTTTGTGTAAATCACTTTGTACAGTAACTACAAATAGTTCTAGCAAATGGTTGCATTTTAAAATTATAGTTTAACAACTTATATAAATTTGGGGTGTTATTTTTAGTCACTGACAAATTATTGTTCTTCCCTTTTTTTTGGCGGTACTGGGGATTGAACCCAGGGGCATTCTACCTCCGAGCTACACCCCCAGTCCTATTTTTATTCTTTATTTTGAAACAGGGTCTCACTAAGTTGCAGAGGGCCTCACTAAGTAGCTGAGGCTGGCTGCGAACCCGGATCCTCCGGTCTCAGCCTCCCAAGTACTGGGATTACAAGTGTGCGCCATTTTTTCTTTAATACCTGTAAGTAGAAGGAGACCTACCCAGATCTAGAAAAGAGGAGACCATGCTTTCTCTTCCCCTTGCATGGGCTCCCATCCAGCCAGCTGGAGATATTGTTGTTACAGTCAGATAGTCCACAGCAGATGATGGTAGATTCTCTATCCAAGGGGGGAGGTGAACCACAGGCTAGCACACAGCCTTCACCTCTGTCCAGTGTTTCCTGAGTTCTCAGACACTTCCTACTTAGAAGATGGGATCCCTGTGACAGACAAGAAAAACACCCATCTAGGTAGTCTCTGGGGGAGAGAAAGGTCTATTCTCTTTTCCACTTGCTGTTGCTTGCTGTCATGGGTCCTGGGCAATTGCCTGTAGCAGCTCTGACTTGTAACATTTCTAGTATTCTTTCCACTTCTCCCAAGGTAGGATATGTTTTTTCTTTCTTTATTTTTTAATGCTTTTATTGGTGCATTATAACTATATATCAGATTGAGGTTTAGTGTGATAGAAATATACATGCACACAGCACCTGGTGCATTTCCCTCCAGGTCCCACCCTTTCCTGTTCATAATATTGAGATTAGTATTGATAGCTTCACAGATGTACATAGCATTATTTGAACAAGCATAGCATTGTTTCCTTCATCAAGTCTTCCCTTCCCCTTCCCCAGCTCCCTCCCCAGATCCCCTTCTACTATTCTACTGGTATGTCTTCTCATTTATTGCAAGTCTTTCTTGTTTCCTAGTTTCCCTCTAGCTTCCACATATGAGAGAAAACATATGACCCAATCCAAAGTAAAATTAACATTTTTAAAATACAAGACTTAAGGATAACATAGGCAATTGCAAAAAGAAAATGTGAAATTCACTATTCTTAATGTCTGTGTGTCAGGACTCTTCTAGAGGGCCCTCTCTTAGCCACCTGTCCCCTAAGCCCTGGCGTGGCAGCAAGCCTTCACCCATCTCTCACAGAGAGGAGACCCTGAGATCACGCTCCCACGGCCCCTTGGGGTGTGGACTGCTGTTTGCCTGTACTAGGTAGGACACCAGCTTATGCTGACAGTCTAGGACGCTCATTATCTCCACCTGTAGGTTCGCTCTCTGTAGAGTCTGGCAATAATTCTCCCAAACCTGAATTACTGTCTCAAAGACTGCCATGTAGGAGACCTTAGTCTAAATTTATATTTTTAAAAAAGCACAAAGAAGCCGGGCGTGGTGGTGCACGCTTGTAATCCCAGTACTTTGGGAGGCGGAGACTGGAGGATCCGGGTTCACGGCCAGCCTCAGCTCTCTCTCTCTCTCTCTCTCTCTCTCCCCTCTCTCTCTCTTTCTCCTTAGTGAGGCCCTCCACAACTTCATGAGACCCAGTTTCAAAATAAAGTATAAAAAAAAATAGGGCTGGGGGCGTAGCACGGAGGTAGAATGCCCCCGCGTTCAATCCCCGGTAAAGAAAAAAAAAAGCACAAAGAAAGCACAATTTTACTAATTGTTCTATCCCTCACCCCCCACATACTTTTTATCTCTAGGCAAAATATACACCCCCATGTGTAAAATTTGTCCCTTCTAAAATAAAGCACACCTTCTAGCTTGCCTCAAAGTAGATCCTGCCCATGTTCACTGTACCCTCCCTGACCGTTTATAATCTTCTACTTTGAAACGAAGACTCAGACTCCATCTCCTGGATCAGTAAAGGCTACTGGGAGCTTTCCACTAGTAGTTTTCCCTCTTTCATTCTTCTAGGAGGAAAAAAAAATTTACTATGAAGAAGCAGAAGCAGTGTTAAGGAGAAACTGAACCTGTCAATTATGAGCAGAAACATAAGCTCAGTTCAAATATTTCTTAATTTTTCTTCTCATTTAGAAGTGATTTTAGATATTCCTTAGGTTCAAATAAGAGGGTCTAAGGAATGTTTTTAAACACTCTTGCAATTTTAATACACCCAAAGTAACAGAAAGTGCTTAGGGGCATACTTTTCTCTGATATTCTGGGGATTTTTTTCAAACAAGACACATTGGGAAAGTTGAAAATAATGGTATCTTCCAATAAAAATGTTTGCTTCCCAAAGAAAGTCTTCACATATATACGGAAATCCCCTGATGCTAAGATTTATCAGCAAGAAAATATAGAAAAATATTGGTGTAAGATGTTAATGGCCAGTATAAGCAAAAGTGCGTGGGTTCAAATCCCACCTGTGCCACTTATTAGCTGTGTGAACTCAAGGAGTTATTTAATTTCTCCTTGCCTAAACTAACTCCCCTACAAAATGAGGATCACAGGGGTGTAGTAAACACATGACAGAGTTGTGATGAGATTTAAGGCAGGTGGTATAAACAAATATGGCATGGTGTCCAGTGTGAAGCTTGGTGCTAATGAACTTCAGGCACTGCTAAGGTTATAACAACTGTTACTGGGGTAAGAAAAAAAATCTGGTCCAAATGAAAAGATGGCATTCTTCCTTTCCAAGCGCATCTAAGTCTAGTTCCACCCAGATATCATTTGGGTGCTGGTCCTGGAATAGGGTGAAAAGAGTCTCTGCATTGGAAACACTTGCCTTCTCAGAATGTTGTGAACATAACAAAACAACAAAAGCAGGTATCTTTTCTAAATCTCTTGGAATCGGTTCAGACCACCTCATGGGTATCTTCTTTAAAATCCCACTTTGTATTCTTTATGCCCTTTGAAGTTCATGTAAAATCAATATGTAGAAATCAGCTTTATAAGTATTGAATTTCTACAAAACATTTCTGTTTGGAATTCAGGTCTCACGAAGCACTGATCCATGCTTTTTATTACTATTAGAATAAATGGATGTGGTGCTTTATTATACTTGTTGAATCGTGGGTAAAAGACCATGAAAAATTCAAATAATCCAGGAATGGATACCTTAAAGTCCCCTGGGAAGAAAAGGGATGGCTTGCTAAGAATCTTTAAAAACCAACAGGTGCTAAGAAATTTGTTTTGAACCATTAAATTTATATTGGCTTCATAGATTTCAAGCTTTCCCCTCTGGCTGCCTTTGCTGCTGTCTAAAAGCTGCAGGCTGGAAACTATCAAGTTTACATGCATATGTTAAGTGGGTAAGAGGATTAAAACAAGAACAAACAAGATACTAGATAGTTCCACCCTGGCTCTTGCATTGCTGTTTGTTCAATGCAGTTTATAACCAGCATTCTTTCACTGATAAGAACAAATACCAGACAAAGGGCAGTGGAGTTTGCCTCCCTGGTGAAGGGGTCTTGGAGACTCATGAAAGACCCCTACTCTAGCCTGCTCCAAGTAGCTCAGAGTGAGCGGTCACCTGAGCTTCAGCACACCCCTGCAGCATGGACAGTGATGTCCTAGGGAGGAAGGCTACTGCTTCTGCAGCTGGAGGAACACAGGTACAGACACAAAGCAGTAAATAAAGGCTGGGCTTCCTGGGGTGGGTGGTCAATCTTCATAGAGCTATGCTAGGGAGGAGGTGAGATGAAGTGGTAGACATAAAATCTAATATGGGTGTAAATGTTTGAAGTTTTTTAATGGACTATATAATTGGGCCGCATGGTCCTATTAGGATGGCCAATGGTGTGCTGCGTAAACTGATGGTCCAACACTTCCCAGGAAGCATTAGCAGGTTTGGAAGAACCAAAAAAAGGAGTTCCATCAACTGTTGAGATTTGTTAAATTTCCAAATAGAGTCTCTCACAAAAATAAAATTTAAAGGATCTAGAGAAGCTAGGTAAATGCATTTCTTTTCAAGGACTGGCACTTAATTTCCCTTAGGTGAACACACAGGCCCATAATCAGAGTAAGCTGATGGTAACTCCTGTCTGAGGCTCCTTGGTGAATTTCTGGATTTAGAATATTCATTAATCATGGATTCCTAAGCTTATTGGCTTGCCACTCCCTGTTCAGAAAAAAAAAATCCTCAGACCCCTCCCTCTGGGTGCTTCAACAGCTACTTTATTTTTATTCAATGCCCTCAGTTGTACTCAAGCCTCCCCCTCTGGATCAGTCCAGCACCTTCCTCACCCCCACCACCGACTTTGAGAATCTATGCTATTAATCTATTAAGTCCGAACTTTTCAATTCTGTTTTTTAACAAAATTTACATGTATATTAAAATAGGTTGGGTATTATAATCTAGAGTTCATATATTCTTTATTATGATGAACTATGAAAATATAGATTGTTCTATAAATAGGATGACAATATTTTTACATCTATAAGCCATCCTATAAATAGGACATTGGGCAAATACGATATTTGGGATGATGGAACAAAACAGGTTAATATCCTCTGTGTATCTTATAGGTAATTCTATCTTTCATAAAAGCGTATCCAAGGTATAATGAAGTTCATAAAATAAGAAGATAAGAATCAACCAAATCAGGGGGTTAATTTTAGAGAAGAAATAAATGCAAGTATCAGAATAAAAAAGACATAAAAATAAATAAATTTTCAAATTGGCCATAGGTTATATTCGTTTAACTTTGTCTTGAGCTCAGAAATCAGTCTAGTCACAAAATGGACAAGACTATCTCTTTGTTGGCTTTTCAGTTTGGATGAAATTGTCTTTATATCTAATTCAGGGGTGGGGGGGCTAGATGGATTAAGTCACTGGACATGTCCATCTCCTAGCCACAAGAGTCTCAATTCAGGCTAAACAATTACCAAAAAAAAAAAAAGTTTTCTGGGAATACAGTGGAAGGAGCTGTTTTGCTTTTTCTTGTCATCAGTGTCACTTGTGAGAGCTGCTTGCTCTTCCTCTGGAGGCTGTGGTCGGCTCTGGTTAGGTCTCAAACTGCCCCGTGGTCCGAGGCCAGCCCCGAAAATAAAGTTGATCCATACAAGGACTTAGAACTAAGATCAGGACTTCTTTCCTTCCTTCCTTCCTTCCTTCCTTCCTTCCTTCCTTCCTTCCTTCCTCTTCTTACCTTCCTTCTCTCCCTCTCTCCCTCCATCCTTCTTTCCCTCTCTCCCTTTCTTAAGTTTTCTTTCTTTTAAGTTAACTGCACACCCTGGTCATGGGAATCTACTAGGGACTGAACTTGCTCATTGGTATTTTAGGTGCTGTTACTATGACCATACCTAACAAGCTTTTTGAATAAATTCACTCTTCATTTTTTTAGGAAAAGTCTAGTTTGAAAAACTTAATACAAGCTGTGTGTGGTGAATGCCTATAATCACAGTACTTGGGAGACGGAGACAAGAGGATCCCAGGTTCAAAGCCAGCCTCAGCATTAGCAAGGCTCTTAGCAACTTAGTGAAACCCTGTTTCCAAATAAAATTAGTCTGGTAGAATGTCCCTGGGTTCAATACCACACACACACAAAAAAGTTTAATACATTTTGCTTTACTTTATATACTACTTACTTCTAAAAATAATTGCTGTATTCTCTTATTAAACCTTACAAGTTATTCATTAAAACATTAAATTTATCCTCCTCTGATGACACAGGAAGAAACTGGGCACTTGGGTCTTTGTCCTGAAAAACAGGGAAACCAGTGGCTAAGAGGGGAAAATAGTTTTTCCTTTAAGAACTGTGTTTACACATTTCAGGACAAATGAAGTCATTTGGCAAGATTGAGTCCTTATAAGCTATATCTGATTAGGTGGACTTTACAATAAAGGGAATGGTGTTACTGGTTATTTACTATTTGGGGGCTCTATTTTGTTAAGGGAAAACTGAACAATGAAGGGTTCATCTCTATATAATTCTATCTCATACCTTTATGAAGTCTACATCCTTTAATAATTCCAGTGTATCCGATCTCTAATGAAATGACCAGAGGCTGCCTTGGAAATTAGAAATTTCCTGACAATTTATCAAACCAATGTTGAAACATCTTTATTCAGTTCTTTCATAACTTTTATGACCTAATAGGCATCTATAAATTGAAAATGGCTCATCTCTTGTCTACAACATGATATTTACAAGCTTTGGAATATCAAGTCCAAATTTATATGCAGATTTTGCATTTCAATTATAGTTTCATTAGGTTTTCTAGGGTTTTATTTTGAAACTAATTATAGATCGTTTTTGACTTGGTTGAATTACTTTGAAATCATAGTCATAAAAATTCAGTAAGTTTACCTATATTCTTAAATATTTCACTTAACTTGGAAGCATCTCATAGATCCATATTTTTACCATGATTCTTTTCTGATTTTTAAATTTTTTAATTGACGCTACCTCAAATATGTCTACTTACATATTTATTTTATATTGGATTTAAACATCCCAAACAAATGTTTAACCTTTTTCAGATTAGAGAGGTTTAGAAAATCTGAACAGCTCAGTTAAAAAATTAAACTCTAACTCATTACTAAAATGCATTTTATTTCAGCATAAAATGTACCAGGACACAGTTATATTGCTGAAAAAGACAAGAAGAAAGTCATAAAAATTTTTAAAAGATCTTAGGACAATTTATATTTTTCCAAAGAGCATTAGAAGTGTTTCTAAACTTAATCAGGATTTATACTAATATTAACATTGTTTTTAAAAATTCTATTTACCCTTTTGAAACAAGGCAGGGTATCAATTAACCTATGTGTAATGTTATAGGTAAAATATATATTTTTTGGGGATATGGGGCATTTTTATAAGCTGGGAGACAGAATTGACTGGGACATTAGAGGCCTTGTGTTCAGAAGATGTGTATGGGAAAGAGGAGAGGATGCCTGGCTCTCTCTATAGAGATACTGTTGTGTGATGTGACTTCTGTAAGCTTTAACAACTCTAATGAAAAAATAGGACACAAGATGAACATTTGCTCAACAAAAGATATCAGTAACTCCAGTGTTGTGAGGGTGTAGGGAAGGAGCACATTAGTGGTGAGAATGTGAATTATTGTAATCTTTTAGAATATTTAACATTCACATGTCCTTTAACCCAGAATCCAACTTTTAGGAATTTATTTTATGACTGTCATAGTAGGTAAGGATAAGAATATTTTCTGTGGGAAATATCTGAGAACATCTAGTTTATGAAGAATGGTTAAATAAATTGTGAGTTGGCAATACTAGAAATTACTATATTGATATTAAAAAGAATGAATTAAATCTATACACATTGACCTTGAAAGTTATTTGATATATTAAGTGAAAAAGCAAGCCACAAATTAATACATACAGCATCATCTTTTTATTGATAAAAATCCTATATATGTGTATATGCTTGTCTCTATTTATGAGTATTGAGAAAGATGTGGAAAGATGATGTTGGTTACCTCATGTGCATGGGATTGAAGATGGGAGAGAGAGTTTAGTAATAATTTTTGTTTTTACAACTCTATATTGTTTGATATATTGCAATGAATATGTATTACTTTTGAAATAAGAAATGAAAACAAATAATTAGGTGGGCAACAGAAGCAGCATGAAAGGTCCCAGTTATAATTTTGGTTCAGACAAAAAATAGTATTCTAAGAATTCATGCAACTTGGAGTCTAAGTAGTACTAAGTAGTACTTGTAGTACTAAGTGAAGCCAGTTAGGACTATACAATGACTCCCCAAATGTAATTAATGCATACGACTCTAGGTGTTTCCAGGTGTTGGGATGCTCAACTGCACACAGGTGAGACATCTGGGTAGTGGCTGAACAACATGGTGTCCACCATATTCTGGCAGCACATAGCATAAAAGAAAAAACCTCATGTCTCTGGTAGTTTGGACTTTCAACTAGACAGTATTAATATGACCACACTAATGAGGATAACTAACTCTGTTATGGTGAACAAAGCTGTTATGAATTGAATTGTGTATCTCCTCTCCTCCTCCCACAATAAAAAAGTATGCTGAAGTGCTAGTTTACAGAACCTGAATGTGGTTTGGATCTGGAGTATCCCCCAAAAGCTCATGTGTGAGTCAGTGCAGCAATGCTCAGAAGTGAAACGACTGGATCATGAGGGCTCTGACCTCCTGGTGGATTAGTCCACTGATGGATTAATAATTTAAATGGACTTACTGGGAGGTGGTGAAAACTATAGGCAGCTGGGTATGGCTGGAGGAAGTAGGTCACTGGGGACATGGCTTTGAGGACTATATCTGTCCCTGACTCCTTTCTATCTTTCTTTCTCTGCTTCAAGTTTGCCAAGAGTTGAGCAGTTTTCCTCCACTACACCATTCTGCCATGATGTTCTGCCTCACCTCAGGCCCAGAGCAATGGAGCTGGCTGACCATGGACTGAGACCTCTGAAACCATGGGCCCAAATAAACTTTTCTTCTCTAAACTGTTTTGTCATTTATTTTGTCACAGAGATGCAAAGATGACTAACACAACCTGTAAATGTGACCTTATTTGTAAATAGGGTCTTTGCTGATGTAATCAAGTTAAGATGAAGTCATTAGGGTGGGCCTTAACCTAATGTGACCGGTGTCCATATAGAGGGAAAGAGAGGGAAATTTGAAGATAGAGATGCATAGAAAGTGCTTCATGCGATGATGGAGGCAAGGAATGGAGTTATGGGACTTCACACCAAGGATTGCCAGAGACTGGAGATGACACCAGAAGTTGGGAACAATACAAAACAGATTTTCCTCTTCAAGAGAGAACAGACTTGTAAAACAATACATTTCTGTGGGTTTTTATTTTTATTTTTTGTGGTGTTGGAGATTAAGCCCCGAGGCATTCTACCTCTGAGCTACACCCCAGCTCTCTTTTATTTTTTATTTTGAAACAGGGTCTCATTAAGTTGCTGAAAGCCTTCCAAGTACTGGGATTACAAGTATGTGCCACTATGCCTGACAAATTTCTGTGATTTTAAGCTACAGTTTGTGGTTGTTTATTCTGATAGCCCTAGGGAACAAATGCAACATAAATACATTGTCAGAGAGAAGAGAAAAGGGAAGCATTTACATGACCAATAAGAATACCTGTATGGTCAAAACTACATGGCTAGCTATTCAAATATTATAGTTAATCATATTTTGAAAATCATGTATGAAAGAGAGAGAAAGAGAAAGAGAGAGAGAGAGAGAGAGAGAGAGAGAGAGAGAAAGAGAGGTGAGCAGAGATGAGACAAAGCTAACTGTCTTAAAAACTGTCAATTGACTGGTTCTTGCTGAAGTTTTTAACAGACCTACATCTTAATGAGGTTTTGGATTTAATCTCAAAACATACATGTAATTAAATGCTAATGGCCTGTCTGAAAGAATTTTCATGTTGTAATTGGAGGCCAGTACTTATTAAGTATGTGTTGTGAAGGAAAGAGAAGGAGATTCGTCTTGGTGTGCAGGGGTGTAGCTAAGTGGGCCTCTGGCCTACTGTGATCCAGTACACTGGGAAGTTTTCCTGCTGCCAAGGCTCCGAGAGGGTCTCTGAATCTCAGTTGCTTCATCCATAAAACTCAGATTCCAGTTCTACCCTCCTGGAGAACTGGGGGAGGTGAAATCAAATAGTGATGGTAGCTAATATTTACTAAGTGCTAAAAATGTGTCCAGCACATGGCACAATATAGTTCATTATCCTCCTGTGAGGTAGTTACGACTATAACACCCATTTTATGGTTGAAAAAGTGAGGGAAGGTCCTGAGGTGACAAAGGTTAAGAAACTGGCAAATGGTAGAACCAGAATTTAAACCTGACTTGACTCCAGAGCCCATGCCCTTTGTACTATAAATATCCCCAAAATATGAATCATCTTCTATTCATATCATTTTACACTCTTGCAATTCTTCTTATGGACTAATTCTTACAGAATAATAGTTGTGTACCAGAGATCAAAGAACAGGACCAGATTACAACTTTTAGAGGCCCATTTATCACACCTCACCTCCTTTTCTGCCCCTTCAAAATATAGTTTTGGTGTCCTTGCTTGGCTTATTGTCTAGAGCTGGGTTCCTTAACCTTGCCCTATTGACATTTGGGGCCAAACAATCCCTTGTTGTGGAGATCTGCTTGTGCATGATAGGATGCCTGCGTGATCCTGAGCAAGTCACAACCATTCTGGGCCTAATTTCCTTTGCAGTTAAATGATCTCTATTTTCTGAATCTAATATACATTCTTAATGCAGACTGAAATAAGACAGTAATTCAGAAGTTTAAGCTCTTTTTCTCCAGCTGTTTGAAAAGCCTTAAGGTACTGCACTAAAACAAAAGTCACAAACGCAATGCCGTCAGTGCCAGGCAGGGAACAAATGTGGAATCCGATTGTGAAAGACATCAGAAAATATTGAGGTTCACCAAGAACCAAAGGCCCTGACTAGAAGCCTTTGAATCACAGTTTTAAAACACAAAGGTGTATCTGGACCACATCTGGCCTGTGAATTTAGGGTCCTGGGAATAAAATGATCTATAAGATCCATTCCAGCCAGAGGTCATTTCTTTCTCCTAGTTGAAACAGTTTTCAGTTCTTCCCCCTAGGAATACTTTTAAACATCTAGATATCTAATTTAGGTCCATATGAGATATCTAGATCCAGATAAGCATACATGTTTATTTATAATTCAGCTTTTTAACAATCCTAGTAAGAATGTTTAAAGTTGAAGCTAAATGTGTTTATTTATTTTTTAACCAATCAAATAGCTCTTGTTATAGCCTCAGGTGTATTGAGAGTGTTTCCTGCCATAGCTTTAAAGATGTCAGTGAAAATACCCTCTTGTATTCATTCATTCATTTATTCTATTAATGGATGTTTATTTAGCACCCATTCTTTGCCATCCTAACTGTGCTGCTTTTATGTTTTTCTACAGAGTTGGCAGTCACATGCAAGGAAAATAATTTGCAGATTGCACACCTAAACAGCTTGTTTCAATTTTGTGCATGTGGTTTTATTTTCTCAATAAACTCTGCAGTATCATCAAGAACCAAGTATGCATATTCGTATTTGTTAAAAGGGGGAAAAGAGGAGAGATCTTTGCATCCTCTACACAGGCTTTCCCTAGAGAATAGTTCCCCACTGAGCCAATGTGGGAGCCCAAGAGTTAATTTCAGAAAGCACTTAAAATCTGGTATGAGAAATTTCTCTCTATAAAAAAGAACAATATCCCAAGGCAGGCAATTATCTGCTGAAATGAAAACAGAAAGACAAACCATAGGATAACAGCTGAAACCTCAAAGAATAGAAATATTTATCAGTGGTGATTTTTAAAATAAAATTAATCTCAAGGTCCTCTAGGATTGTCTTTCAATTTATTTTTCTTTTTTGCTAAAATTCTGCCAGTCTGAGTTGTGGGTAATTTTACAAGTGATGCAGAAAACAAGGACCCATTCCTTTCTCTGCAATTATTAGGGAAAATTGAGATATTCTTCAATGGAAGCCCAGGTATGCACATTGACGTTCTGGAATGACTGTCCTTCTGAATGCTAAAACCTAAAGAGTAAAGGGATAAGGAAGCTATGACTAATCATATATAATTGCCATAAATTGGAGTTGCACACCAGCGTAGCAGGAATAACTAATTCTGGGGAGTTGATTGCCAGCAATTTTAAATCCAAGGGGACACCAATGAGGTCAGTTTTCCGTGTACAAGCACAATGACTGGTAACCAGAGTTAATGACCATTTGATGGCTACTGGGTAAGACTTGAGAGAAGAGGAGCACTATTTCAATTCAGAAATTCTTTAAGCTATAGCAGTGGAAGAATCCTTAGAGATCATATAATTCAATCTCTTGGTATAGAAAAGGAAACCAAGGTTCTAAGTCATTAGTTACTGGGGCAAGACATATGGCTTGGTCTCATGATTCCTTTCCAGTGTTCCTTATGCTTCTTCAGGTTGCTTCCCAGGATGGCCAATTGCCTCTTTTTTAAGATAGATTCACAGTTCGAACCTGATTGGTTACTGACATCAATGTGGCATGATGCTAAGACTGACAGTCAACTCAAATATGTTGGTCATCTGACAACTGTAACCCCAACTAAAATATTCACCATGTGGGCTGGATTTTAAGAACTTACTAAGGCAGTGACAGAAAGCTGAAGTTTATATTAAGGTGTGATTTTTCTGTTTTGGAAACATTCAGTTCATAGTTTTTGGAATTCCTGAAATATTTAAGTTTTTCTATTCACTAAGTGACTTTACATTTCCCAGGCTGATGGTGGGGTGTAGTGGGCACAGAATAAATACATTTATTTTGTTCATTTAGTGTCTAAGAACCAACAGTGCTTCCCTGGGTGGTACTCAAAGCATCATAGCCAGCCTGGCATGGTGGCATATGTCCATAATCCCAGTACTTGGGAGGCTGAGACTGGTTTGGGGACAGCCTCAGCAACTTAGTGAGGCCCTCTGCAACTTAGGGAGACCCTGTTTCAAAATAAAAACAGGGCTGGAGGTGTATCTCAGAGGTAGAGGTTCAATCCCCAGTAGCAAAAAAATAAAAAAAAAGCAAAAAACAAAACAAACAAACAAAAAACAAGCATCACAGTCTACTTGGACTGTTGGGTTTTTTCATAATAAAATATATAAATTATATCAATAAACAACATTTACAACTCGAAACATACCTATAAAAATGGGAAGTTTGTTATATAAGATAAATTTGGATCTGCTAATATTAAGATCAATTTTAAAATCTCTTGGTTATTCATATAGGAACCCTGGGAAGTATGACATGCTGTACATATGGGTAAGCATGTTCTGAACTTTAAATGTGACACTGATATATTTTAACCTTACAAATTCTGAATTAGGGATTTTCATGGTTTTGTTATATAATTATACAGTATAGAACTATTATAATACAGTGATTTTTCTAAGTTATTTTTTAGAGATTATAAACTTGATTCCTACTTACTACAGACATTTTGAAAATTTGGAAACATATAAAGAATAAAGTACAAAGAAAAATGACCAACAATATCAGCATTTAAAGTAAACCAATGTTATAAAGACATTTTGAAAGTAGTTTGCCATTTTACTCAAATTAATGGCTTCTTTCTTGTCTAGGAGGGAAAATATGTAAGAACTATAGATATGCTAAGTTAAATGACTACTGAAGGTAATTCTATTTATAAACAACCCACATTGTCTTATAAAGGATTTAGAATGTTAGAAGTTTACATAAAAAGAAAATAGCAAGTGGAGCAACTGGATAGAAGTGTTGGATCAAAATAAGGGTTGGATCATCAAGTGGAAGAGAAAGAACATTTGTCATAAAGGTCTATAGACTGGGTATGCATGGGTCAGAGTTCTAGCCACTAAGTTGAACATGGGCAGTTGCATGATCCACAAATACTCAATGACAAAATCCATTATTATATTTACATACAGGCTGTATAATAGTGAGAGTGTCCTGGACAACATACTTATATATGTAATGACATGCTTTTCTTTAAAATGATCCCCTGATAGGTTGATGTTCTCTTACCAAGAAATAACTCATGAAAATCATTAGCTTTTACTGGCAGTCAATGTCATCTGGTCCTGGTACCTCTCCCTCTGCTAGTTTGGCTTCATGCCTGGAGAATGTGAGGTTAGCTCGTGGGCAGACCAAGCTAGTGTATAAGGCACCAGCAAATTAAGTGTCTATTTTTAAAAAAAGGACATAAAAATCTCCGATGAAATTATCCAATCATAAAATAAAGGAAAACCCCCAGATATTTGTTTACAGCATTCATTTATGGCTTATGTAATTTAGAAGAATGGCTTATTTCAATTTGCATCTAGTAGGAAGAAGCACCACCTTCTTCCCAGTTCTTATGGACTTTAAGATATTAACCTGGCCATGACTCAGTGGCATATCCTAGAATGGAAAATTCTTGTTCTTTAAACAATTTTGCTAAATGGTTTTTCTCTTGGTAAAATTTGACAAATTCTAAATGGCAATGAACTTGAGGCTCTACCAGGAGTGTAGTTGTCATTGGACCCATACTCCTGTAGAGCCTTCAAAGCTGGGGAGAGGCCAGGTTAACAGAAGTCCTTTCTCCCCATACCATGCCCCACCTCTGCTCCACGGGAGCCAGAAGAAGGTTTCAAAATGGTCAATATTCTCCAGACCTCTTTTCACTTGACCCTATAGTACAGATGGGTGGATTCTTTAGGCCCTCAAGTGTTACTGAAGAGTGTACCCACTGTTATTTTGCATTAAAACTTTTCACAGAACATATGTCTGAATATTCTTCCTTGTAATAACCAAAATACAGCCACACAGCACTTACAGAACCCAATCGTAACTCCTGGCAGCAGCACACAGTGCTAAGGACTGTTTACATTACAGGACAAAGGAGGTGCATTCACTCAATGAAAAGATAATATTTGGGAATCATGAATCACATTATCAGAGTGGGAAAGAACGAAGCTGGGAAGGCATTCTGAAGGCTCTAAGTCTTTCTGTGTGAGATGGCATTTAAAATGGAAACTATATACCAAATGATTAAACAGAGATCAAGTGGCCAGAAATTGCACTCCTCCCCTGAGTTTTAAAATGTGGACATACATAGCACTAGCACCAGACTCAAGCCCAACATCTGCATTGGTATTTACTGGTAGATGTTACTAACTATGCCCTGAACATACATAATTAGCACATATTGCTAAAACCTGTTCTGAGAGAAAACTAAACATACACACTCATTTTCTAGAATTATAAAGATGTTCAATGTGGTTCCTAAATCACCTCTTAGTATTTTGAATTTAACCTCAGTATTCTACCAATGATGCAGGACCTTAAACAGTTATTTGGCAATAGGTTATTTCAGGGAAGCTTGCCTGGACCATGTCCACAAAGATGGAAAAACCTTTCCTTAGCAGAAAACTCCATATTTCTTATTCCAAAACAGATAGAGACACCATTTGCCAGAATATAGCAAGGCACTTCGTGTGTGGCAAGTGAGTAAATGTGAAAACAGTTTTCATTAGTACTGAAATTAGTTGCATAAATTTGATGCTACTTGCATTCTGCATTGTCTTTGCTGGTTTTGATCCCTGCAACCTGCTTAATAAGTTAAACTCGCATGGCAGAAGGGCACATGTCCTTGGTCATTTGTTAGAATTTAAAAAAACACACATACACACAACTGAGTGGTTAATTTGTTGCTATTTTGTCAAATCAATTGACTTGAAAAGATTTCATTGTCAGAGAATGACCTGTTTGCCAATTTGAAGGTCACCATATACAGCAGAACCAGAACAACTTCAGTGGCGTGACTTCATGGGTCATTTTATATTTAGCACTGTAATTGGCTCTTCTTCTTTCCTTTTATAAATTGTGTGAAATTTAGGATGGCTCTGGCTGCTGAGTCCTTTGCAGGCTGGTTTTCACAGAGATCAGAAATTCTCACTTGGAAGAGAAAATATATCCATGTTGAGCTCATTATATTTGCTTACAGGGTCAGCTTCATCCATGAAGAAGGTTGGAAGCCACTGGCTGTGGGACCAAGGAGAAGCAAAAGGAAAGCTCCAGAACAGCAGCAAGAGCAGTCTTTGTGTGACATCGTGCTGCTAAAAACACCCAACACAAAGCATAACAACACTGTGCCTCATTTTCCTCTCCTTTAAAATGGGGGCAAAATCCCTAATTTTAGGGTCATCTGTGGACAAAATAAATTACACATATTTATAAATTTACATATTATAGATGCTTGATAAAGGCTAGTGGTTATATCCAAATAATTATTATTCCCATTAACCTGTGGCTTGTCCTAGAAAGGACCGTTTCTGACCTGCATGCCTGCTGGGAAGTATTTTACATTAAGCCTGAGCAGTCTTTTACTATATGTAAATTCATTTATATGATCCTCTCAACCAGCAGCAGAGAGTAGAACCCAAGCACAGTTACTGTTCTGGGGCAGAGTTCAGTGTCTGGCCACTTTGGTAATACTTCTTGACAATAAAGAACAGACAGTGACAGGAAAGACAGGCTCCAGAGGTTGAGAGAAGCAGCCTTTGATGTCAGAGGCAGGAGGACCGTGACAGGGAGGCCAGAATCCACCTCTGTCAATGGGCTGGGATCAGGAAAAATCTAGAAAAAGGGAAGCATGCCCTGGGTTCTGGGATGCCAAGCAGGAGCCAAGCAAGTTAAAGTTCTAGTCTCCATAGGCCACAACTTCAGAGTAGTGGTTACCTTGGTCTTCAAAAAACCTTGTTCTCACAGTGCAGAGTAATGCACATCTCCAGGCTGACTCACTGTGATCAGTGAGGGAAGTACAAGGCTCTGTTGCTGCCGGGGCAGGGGCCAGCCACGTGCCAAGGGGTACTGCCGGCCCCTCATGAAGAGCATTTTCTCCTATCACACAAGTGGTGTGACACCAGATTTGTCCATTCATTTGCTGTTATTCAGTTTCCAGAAATTAGATCCAGGTTTATATATCATTTTTACTGTAGTTTCTTTTCTTTTCTTTTATTTTTTTTTGTGGTACCAGGGATGGAACACAGGTGCGTTCTACCTCCGCGCTACACCCCCGGCCCTATTTTTTATACTTTATTTTGAAACCGGGTCTCACGAAGTTGTGGAGGGCCTCACTAAGTAGAGAGAGAGAGAGAGAGAGAGAGAGAGAGAGAGAGAGAGACAGGGAGAGAAAGAGAGAGCTGAGGCTGGCCGCAAACCCGGATCCTCCGGTCTCCACCTCCCAAAGTACTGGGATTACAAGCATGCGCCACCATACCTGGCTACTGTAGTTTCTATAAACTAGAAACCATTCGATCAATTCAGGTGAAGTCAGCCATCCTTCCATTTTCTGTTTACTCAAGGTGAGGGTGCTTCTCCATGTTTTCATTCGCAGAATTAGGAATTGATTTAAGTTTTTCAGCTTCAAGAAAGGTTGGTCTCCAGACAATGACTGGATTAGTAAAGAATGAGATTTGATGCAGGGACCTCAGTAAGCAAGACATAGGAGGTGCTTATGGTCCATACTGTTCTTGGTACCCATCCTGCAGAAGGCTGGCCCAGTGGTGAATCCAGATATCAATCCACATCTACTACTGGTTAAAGAGTCAAAACAAACAAACAGAAGGAAACAAAGCCAAAACTGTAATTAGAAACCACAGGGAAAAGATTATTTTAGATTATAAAATATTAAGCATTCTTATACCTTAAGATATGCGATATGCATTCTTATAGCTTAGATATGTGATACGCATGTGTATGTGTTTTTGTATATATGTATATGCATATCCGTCTTTTTTACTGCAAGCCTCTCATGAGCAGGGCCTATGTCATCTTTGAATACTTAGCCTTGATCACCAAATAGCAAATATTCGCAGAAATAATTAATTGTAAATTACCTTACAATTATAAATTACCTTATAATTAATTATAAATTACCTGGCTCAGTGTGTGCCAGGTACTATTCTAGAATATACATATCTGTATTTGTTTATGTACACACACACACACACACACACACACACACACACACATGCACACACACACGTATATACTCATTTTAGTCTCACAAAAGAGCTGTGAAGTTGTCACTATTACTACCATCTCCTATTACAGTTGAAGGACCTGAGGCACAGTGAGGTCAAATGACTTGCTCAAGGTTGGGCAGACACTTAGCAAAAAAGTGGGACCTCAACTTTTGACCTTTGTGTTGTAGCGACAAAGGGTTTGATGCTACAGTGATGCTGAATTGGTCTGAAGGGGACCTTGCAGTAATGAAAGTCAGTCAGCTGATGAGAATCCATATGAATAAGAATAAGCTTAGGCTATCTATTACTTTCTTTTGTGAAAACATGCAGATATTAGATATGGTCCAATTCAAAATAGAGTCTATGGTCAGATAGGAAATTCACTTAAGTGGACCTGGGGTGGTACTTCAAAGATAGATAATCAGCCTCAGAACAACTAAAACTGAGATGCAATGAGTCTGTGAGGCTGCTGCCACTAGCCCACATGGTATCTATAGAATGACTCCAAAGCCACTGTGGGCAGGGCACGGTGCTTAGTGATCTGTGTGCATTGTCATTTAGTCATTACCAAAATATCAAGAAGTCAATGCCATTACCTTTGTTTTTAAATTGGATAGGCAGAGTAAGTTATATAACCAGCTCAAGATCACAGTTAGTAACATAGCCTGGATTCAAATCTAGTTCCACCTGACTTTAAAAACAAAGCTCTTAGACACACACACACACACACACACACACACACACACACACGTTTTTCATACTCAAAAGTCTTCAAGAAACTGACTTTAAAAACAAAGCTCTTAGACACACATACACACATACACACACACACACACACACACACACACACACACACGTTTTTCATACTCAAAAGTCTTCAAGAAACAAGTTCAGTGCTATAGATCTCAGGAGGCTGATGGAGAATATACTAGCTCTCAGACAAAAAGTTAAATACATATATATATATTTTTCTTCACAGAATAATATATATAATAAGCATATATGTTATATATAAAAATATATATTATATAATAAATATATTTATTTTTTCTTCACAAAAGGACAGAATCTGGAATAACATTGGAAACAGTTATAAACTCTGAACACAATTCGTTACTCCCAAACAACCCTCCAGAAACCATCCTGATCACATGTGCAAGTAGGGATCTTGTCCCTTCAGAACGTTTTCTAGGGAAGGTTATCCCAGCCAGCCTCACCCAGGAAGAGACTTTGCTTAGACAGCTGAGGACCAAGCAGTTACCCTGGGGTTTATGCACATTGCAAATGAAAATGTATATGTCATAGATTTTTCAGGGAAAGCTAAGGAATGGCTGAGACATGTATCTATGATGCTTCGTAATTGACACCATTACAAAATAGAAATACCATAAGGTTCTTTCTTCAGAGGTTTTTTTTTTTCATTTAATTCCCAGAGTACTTGTTTTTATTAGGTGCTGATCTGGGGGCTGAAAATATGACTTGATGCTTAGACTAAGATTCAGATAATATTTTAGATTCTACACTGCATTCATGTACATTATCACATTGAGTATTAAAGCAAGACTGAGAGCTTGAAAGGGCATGCATGTTTAATCTTGTTTTTTTTTGTTCCAATAAAACTTTATTTATAAACATTGGAATTTGAATTTCATGGGTCACCAAATATCCATTTTTTTATTGGTGCATTGTAATCGTACATCATGATGAAGTTCAGGCTGATAGAGGTATACATGCACACAGCACTCCCCCAGTTCCCACCCCATTCCTTCTCCCACCCCACCTTCCTGTTCATGACACTGTGATTGGTATTGATAAATCTGTGTATGTACATCATGTCCATTGAAGTGTTTCCCTCTTCCTCCCCCTCCCACCTCCCTCAGTTAGGTCCCCTCCATCACTCCACTAATGTTTCTTCTTTGTCTCGATTTCTTCCTGTGTCCCAATTTCTCCCTAGCTTCCACATATAAGGGAAAATGATGGAAAATATCTGACCTTTGTGACTAACTAATCTCATTCCACATAATATTCTCCATTTCCATTCATTTTCCTGCAAATGACATAATTTTGTTCTTCTTTATGGCTGAATAGAATTCCATTGTGTGTATATTCCATAGTTTTGTAATGCATTCATCTGTTGGTGGACATCTTGGCTGGTTCCATAGTTTGGCAATTGTGAATTATGCAGCTATAAACATATACACATGCATTAGTCTGGAAATTTGGTTTCCATTCTTTTGGGTAGATACCTAGAAGTGGTATTGCTGGGTCATATGGTAGGTTCATTCCCAGTCTTCTGAGGATCCTCCACACTGTTTTCCAAAGTGGTTGCACTAATTTGCAATCCCACCAACAGTGTGTTAGAGTTCCTACTTCTCCACATCCTTGCCAGCATTTGTTGTTGCTTATGTTTTTAATGATTGCCATTCTAATTGGGGTTAGGTGAAATCTCAGAGTAGTTTTGATTTTCATCTCTCTGATTGCTAGTAATGTTGAACTATTTTATATATTTATTGGCCATTTGTATTTCTTCTTCTGTGAAGTGTCTATTTAGTTCTCTTGTCCATTTTTTGGCAGTGAGTTTTTTGAATTCTTTGTATATTGTTGATATTAGTCCTCTATTGGAGGAGAAGCTGGTAAAGATCTTCCCATTCTGTCAGCTCTCTCTTGAGGTTCTTCATAGTTTCCTTTGCTGCACAGAAGCTCTTCAGTTTAATGCAATCCCATGTATTAATCCTCATTTTAATTTCTTGTGCCTTTGAGTTTTATGCCCTCTTCAAGTAGCGGCAAATCTCTCATCTAATTTCCAGGTCTTTTGGTCCATCTTGAGTTGACTCTTGTGCAGGGTGAGAAAGTGAGATTTATTTCCATTTTTCTACATATGGATAACCAGTTTGGCCAATACCATCTGATGAAAAGGCTATCTTTTGTCCAGCATATGTTTTTGGCACCTTTGACAAAAATCAATTGGCTTTAAGTTTGTGGATTTGTTTCTGAATTTTCTATTCTGCCCCATTGGTCTATGTGTCTGCTTTTGTGCCAATACCATGCTGTTTTCATTACTTTTATTACTATGGCTCTGTAGTATAGTTTGAAGTCAGGTATTGTAATGTCTTTTGTATGGTTCTATTGCTGAGAACTATTTTGGCTATTTTGTATCTTTTGTTGTTCCATATGAATTTAAGGACTGATATTTCTAGATCTGCAAAGAATGACCATAGTATTTTAATAGGGATTGCACTGAATCTTTGGTTGGGTAGCCATTTTGATGATATTTATTCTGCCTAAACAAGAGCATGGAAGATCCTTTCATCTTCTAAGATCTTCATAAATTTCTTTAGTGTTTTATCATTTTCATTGTAGAGGTCTTTTACCTCCTTGGTTAGATTTATTCCTAAGTATTTTATTGTTTTTGAGGTTATTGTGAATGGAATTGTTTTCTGGATTTCTTTTCCAGTGGATTTATGGTTGGCATATAGAAAAGCTTCTGATTTTTTTAGATTGATTTTGTTTCCAGACACTGTTGAATTTGTCAATCAGTTCTAAACTCTTTTGGTTGAGTTTATTGGTTAGATTTTGTTGAATGCTTTCACCTCCCCTTAATAGGGAGTAGTGTCTGAGGTGTGGGCCCGTGCAGTTTGTGTCCTGTGCATTTCTAAACTTCTGTGTGTGGGATACTGGGTAGCTCTGTCTGTTGGCTGGGATTGGCCTGTCCTTAGTGCCTGGATGTTCATCCTATTAGTTTACCTATCTGGTCCAGCCTCAGCAGTAGGGGTTTAGAGGAGTCAGCTGGCATATAAAAGGGCAAACTGTGACCTAAACATTGGTGAAGGGTGAATGGAGTGCAAGAGAATAGAGTGAGGGATGCAAGAATAGATTAAAGTAGGAAATAGAAAGGAAAGAAAAAAAGATAAGAAAAATAAAGATATTGAAAATAAAGGAAAATTCTAGTAAACAGTGTAGATTATATATAGTGACAAGAAATTATATAGTGATAAGAAGGAAAAATACAGGGGTCCGGAAGACAGATGTACTGGAAATCAAACAAATGAAACAAGACACAGAGAGTCCCATGCACAGACACACACAGTGGAAAGGAAAAAGAAAAGAAAGAAAAAAATAGAGGTGAACCTTAAGAATTGTTTAACAGAGTGAGTAAAATTTCCTTGTTGGAGAGGAGCTCAATGTGGTAACTTTGGATAGTGTCTTGCTGGGCTTTTTCCTTCTTGCAATGAGGCTTCCTTAGAAGAGATGCAAATGCTGCTCCAGAGAGCTGGTTCAAGACCTGCTACCCTGCCTGCAGGGTTTCCTACTTTGTTAATGAGGCAAAGTGGGGTGGATAAGCAGGGAGGGGTGGCCATGACTGCTGACTGCTTGGGAGAGGTTCTTCCTGGCTGGGAGTGCAGCCCAGTGGCAGGGTGTTCACCCAGTGTTCACAAGGCCCTTAGGCTCAATTCCCAGCACCAGAAAAAAAAGGAGAAAAGAAAAAGAAAAGAAAGGAGGGAGGAAAGAGAGAAAGAACACAAAAGAGAAAAGAAAAAACCCTACAAAAAGACAAGCAAGGGAAAAAATAAAACTCTCCCACTTGGCTTTTGAAGCTTGTTTGGGTCCATGCGGACATTTCCAGCTATTTAAGGCCACTTATTACTGTGGTTTCCTGAGCATGTTCCCAAGCATTCCCATCCACTCAGAAAGTTGTAAATAAGAAGTCAGTCTCCAGCCCCAGCGCTAGGTCTTCTGGTGAGACCCTGACTGGGTGTCTCTCTGTCTGCGTGAGTGCTGAGGGGGTACCTGGTCAGTCTGGGAGCATGGTAATTCCACATTCTCCACAGAAATGGCTGTATTGGTGTGCAACTTCCAAGCTCCGTGGTGTTTTCCTCAGATTTTCATGTGCAATGTGTAGTCAAGGTCTGTGTGTATTCCCACCCTCTCTTTTTATGGTCTCTTCAGTTACCCACTGTTGGGGGCCTGCACTCACTTCCACGTGGATTGCACACTCACCACTCCTGCTGGGTAGGGAGGAACAAGGTGGTGGGTTTGGTTGCCTATTTCTTTCCGGTGTTGCCACAGGGCAATTTTGTGTCTGGTACCCTCTATGTCTGTGGAGTATATCTCAGGTGGCTGGATATGAGATTTTCCGGGGTTTCCAAGGTTCCTGCTGATCAGACAATAGTGACTTGTTGCTTCTTTTTTCTTTTCTATTTTTTCAGCCTTGTTGCTTAAAAGTGTCCTCGTAAATATTCTTGAGTTCTTCCATTTTTAGCTCCCACCTCCCCTGAAAGTAGTCTGGAATGTGGCTTGCAGATCAACTCAGAGTTTCCAAGGTGAGTTAGATGCAAGATCACCTTAAGGTCTTACTCCATCACCATCTTCCTCCAGTCTCTCCTAATCTAGTTTTAAAAATAAGAAGAAATGACTTATCCCTGTTTTTCATGTTGTTGCCTTTGTTCTAGGTCTAATCATCCCTCTCTTCAGTTTTAAAATTTATAAAAGTTTGGCAATGACTTTTCTACCCATTGTAGGGAATTCTTATACCATGTAAAATCAGGTGAGTGATGTAGAACAAATTAGTCAAAATCAAAATTAATATGCAAATGTTACTCAGTAATTAGGACTAAATATTTAGAATTGTGATTTTTTTCTTTTTTGTTACATTTTTTGGTGCATTGTAGTTATACATTTTGATAGGTGTCAGGGTATTAGAAGCATTCATGCACACATTGCTCATTTAGCCCTCCCTCAAATCCCACTCTATTCCCTCCCCCTTCCCTCCTTTCCATGCTCAGCATAGTGATTGACTCTGATAAGTTTGTGTGTACACATCATGAACATTAGTGTATTTCCCTCTTCCCCCCTCCCATCTCCCTCAGTTAGGTTGCCTTCTTTGCTCAACTAATGTTTTCCCTTTCTTTGTCTAGGGACCATAAAATTCCGTTGTGTACATATCCCATAGTTTTGTGATCCATTCATCTGTTGATGGACACCTTGGCTGGTTCCAAAGTTTGGCAATTGTGAATTGTGCAGCTATAAACATAGATACACATGCATTAGTCTGGTAGTTTGGTTTCAGTTCTTTTGGGTAAATACCTAGAAGTGGTATTGCTGGGTCATATGGTAGGTTCATTCCCATTCTTCTGAGGATCCTCCACACTGTTTTCCAAAGTGGTTGCACTAATTTGCAATCCCACCAACAGTGTATTAAAGTTCCTACTTCTCCACATCCTTGCCAGCATTTGTTGTTGTTTATGTTTTTAATGATTGCCATTCTAATTGGGGTTAGGTGAAATCTCAGGGTAGTTTTGATTTGCATCTCTCTGATTGCTAATGATGTTGAACATTTTTTCATACACGTATTGGCCATTTGTATTTCTTCTTCTGTGAAGTGTCTATTTAGTTCACTTGCCCATTTTTTGATTGGATTATTATTATTATTTTTTGCGGTACCGGGGATTGAACACAGGGGCGTTCTACCTCCGCGCTACACCCCC
>PVJS01005886.1:0-34226 GCA_004027185.1 Glis glis
TCCCCAGTAAAATACACACACACACACACACACACACACACACACACACACACACACTGGCACAGTGGCATGGTGGTGCATGCCTGTGATCCTAGTTCTTGGGAGACTGAGAAAGAAGGACTGTAGGTTTAAAGCCAGCCTCAGCAATTTAGCAAGGCTCTCAGCAACTTAGTGAAACCCTGTTTCCAAATAAAAAATAAAATAGGGCTGGGAGTGGAGCTCAGAGGTAGAATGCCTCTGGGCTCAATCCTTAGTACCACATATACACACAAAAAAATTCTTTTATAAAAGTCTTTGAGGTTTCAGTAAGGTGAATTTCAGGATTTACAATATAGTCAGCCCTCCATATCAGTAGATTCAACCTTGGATTGAAAATATTTTGGGAAAAAAATGATGTCTGTACTGAACATATACCAGCTCTTTTCATGTTATTATTCCCAAAACAACACAACTGTTTACATAACATTTACATTATATTAGGTATTATAAGTAACCGAGAGATGATTTAAGCTATACAGGAGAACTTCATAGTTTATACATAAATACTATGCCATGTTATACAAGAGACTTGAATGTCTTCGGATATTGGTATGGGGGGATTGGGGTGTATCCTGGAACCAGTCACCCATGGATTCCAAGAAACTGCTGCACTTGAAAGCTTGTCTCTCAATATTAATTTCAAATAGGAATATGGATTTTACTGATTTCTTCCTTCACTGAGGATAGTGGACAAAATTGCAGTATTAATTTACATTCTTTTCATGCACATGTGGAATATTTACAAAGAATGACCACATTTTAAGCCATAGCAGGATTCAAGATGCCAAAAAGTGGATAACATACAAATAACATTCTCTGTCCACAACACAATAAAATTAGTGATCAGTGGCAAAAGCACTGTATTGAAGTAATAGTTAAGTAACCAATTTAAGACATCATCCAATTCTACATTTTCTAACAGAAATAACAAAGGAAAAACTGGTACTATTGAATTTCTCTGATTTTTACCTTCACTCCTAATTATGAGATTCACTGCTCCTGGGCTGAAGTACCCGTAAATAAATGAAAGTTAATTTATATCTCACCTCTTCCCATAAAGGTTTGACGGAATCAGTTGCTTGTGAACTCAAAACTGAATCTGGAGAAACTCTCCTCTTGCCAGTGGTTGTAATGCTAATTTATTAAAGCCGTAAAAATTCCTCCAAGATCCTGACCCTTGGCTGCAGGAACTGGCATTTGAAGAAGCCTGTTTTTCTCCAGAGAGGAGCCCACACCTGCCAGTCACACTAATGCTTAGATATTGACACGGACAGATGCCTAAGATATTTTATGTGGGAAAAAAAAACCAAGTTGCAACACAGTGTGTGTTGTATTCATTGTTAGATTATCTAATTTACAAACCAGCACTAGGAAAGAAAAAGGAAAAAACTCTTTTTGAAAAAAATTTTTTAAAAAAGCATTGAAATAATTATTAGAGCCAGGCGTGGTGGCGCACGCTTGTAATCCCAGTACTTGGGAGGCTGAGACCGGAGGATCCGGGTTCACGGCCAGCCTCAGCTACTTAGGCCCTCCGCAACTTAGTGAGACCCTGTTTCAAAATCAAGAATAAAAATAGGGCTGGGGGTGTAGCTCAGAGGTAGAATGTCCCTGGGTTCCATCCCAATACCGCAAAAAAAAAGAAATAATAAAGAAAAAATCAAAAAATTTTTTGTTTCATTGTTTAGTATTTCTATTTTAAATTATACATGGGTAGCTGGGCACAGTGGCACATGCCTGAAATCCCAGTACTTGGGAGGCTGAGACAGGAGGATCACAGGTTCAAGGATAGCCTCAGCAATGTAGCAAGACTCTCAGCAACCTAGCAAAACCCTGTTTCAAAAACAAAAAATAAAAAAGGGTTGGGAGTGTAGCTCAGAGATGGAATGCCCCCGCATTCAATCCCCAGTACTACATACACAAAAAATAAATGACACATGGGTCAGGTGAGGGGACACAGTAACTATTTTTAGGTTTAAGGTTGCTTAATTTCTAAATAGGTGTGACTTTATGGTACTAATATTGTAAAACCTTACATATATGTGCAAATATTAAATGTTCATATCTGCAAAGAAAGCAATCTGGATAAATGCACTCTGAGGGAGAGAATTTTAATTTCTACCTTGCATATTTCTATAACGTTTGACATGTTCACATCAATTACTTTTTTAGTCAAGAAGACAGTGAAGATTAAAATCAAGATAAAACATAAAAGCAGTGGGCAGTTGGGTGTTGTCTGAGACTATCGCTCATCAATTGTGAGGTTGTCCGTGTGTTCTCACCTCCATTTTAGGCTGCTGAGATGTTGCTGCCAACTGCAGGGATGAAATCTTTCCCACAAGCCCAGCCTGAATACTTGCCCTTAATGCACAGTGGTTGATTCCCCCTTGTCCAGCGGGGCTCAGTGGCATTCATCTGACAGTTAAGATTCTAAATTGTGAGCCAGGATCCTGCTACTGTAGTTCTAGCTCCTCAGGAGGCCAAGGGGGGGGGGAAGCATGGTGGAGGCAGGAGGGCTTTGAGCCCAGGAATTTGGGGCCAGTCTGTAACCTAGCAAGACCCTGACTCCAAAAATAAAATAAAATTAACTAAACTAAACTAAAATAAAGCTAGATGTGGTGGTGCATGCCTGTAATCCCAGTAATTGGGAAGCTGAGACAGGAAGATCAGGTTTGGGGTCAGCCTCAGCAACTTAGTGAGACCCTCAGCAATTTAGCAAAACCCTGTTTCAAAATAAACAGAAAAAGGGCTGGGAGTGTAACTTGGAGGTAGAATGCCCCTGGGCTCAATTCCCAGTATCCCATCCCCACCCCACCCCTGGAAAAAAAGAGAAAAATCCAAATTATGTTTTTTCCTTTTCTAGCTTGTTCTGACCTCCCTGGAATTAAATTACCTCTGACCCTCTTAATAAAAAACACTTCTTTGTTCTATGTAAACAAGCCTTCTGGCCATTTTCTTGTGATTCAGTATTTTATGTAAATGTTCTGGGAAGCTAAATAAATGTAAAGTTCCGGTGGGATCAATTAAAGATATTGAGCAGAGAGTTTTCAAAAAGCTGTGTTTAAATGTGAGGTGGCAAAAGCTCTCCTCTCCTGGGCAGAGGATGCTCACCAGGTTTCTGGACAGCCTAGGAAAGGCTGAACCACTGGAGCAAGACAAAAGGTGGCCAGCTGGCGCCCCACGCTCCCAAAGCAGGGCTTGGGAGGTGGGGCCCTCAGGTGGTGAGGGGAACTCTGATGGGCTGAGAGGCTTCTCTTGGTAGAGAATTCTTCAGGGGCTAGAGCTTACTGAAGACAAAAGCTGTCAGGGCCAACTGGGATTTACTGGGCTTCAGCTAATCCTTGGCTTGGAGACACACAGAGTACCTGTCTGGCCTATTTGTTGGTGAGTTGAAAACCCTGTAAGAGACAGGCCTGGGAGAACAGAAACCCTCTGAGGTGAAAGGACCTTTCCCCAAGGGAAAACTGATGGCAACTCAGGGAAGGACTTGTTTGATGAAGTTTGCCATCAGAGGAGAGAGGAGATAGAGGAGGAGGGAGGCAGGGGGAGAGAGCGCACCATCGAGTTGGAAGGAAAGGGGAGAAAGAAACTGAGAGAACTAATGAGGAAGGAGAGCCCAGTGAGGGCTTCCAGTAACAGTATTAGAAAGGAATCAAGAGCCAAGCCCTGGAGCAAAACCTGTGGCACCTGGAAGATTCTTGACTCTAGCTATGTGTAGCTTCCTCAGTTGTGTTTTTTATATTTTCTAGGTCTGTTTCCATGGTGATTAGCAGTAAATCAGTAGCAGTACAGCAGCAAAAGCTTTAAAATAGAATGTATCTATCTTAGAGGGCAGCAAGGAAGTGGGAGCTGGGGAGGCTGGCAAAGTCACCACCACAAGGAGAAGAAAGCAGGCTGGTCCTGGGGCCTCTAGCAAGAAGACCTGGCAGCAAGCATAGGGCAAGAAAGGCCTTAGAAGCTTAGTTAAAAAAAAAAAGGCTTCCTCTTATTTTGCTTCTCCTTTGTTGTGGCACTTATTTCACACCTATTTGGAAATAATATATTGTCCTCTATTTTCTTTCATATTTCCAACTAAACTAAATGACATGTTCCTATATTCCCAAGTTCCTGGTATAGAACGGCCTAATATAGAACTGGACATGTATCAGAGATGCAATATATTTTCTTTCTTTTTGTTTTTGCGGTACTAGGGAATGAACTCAGGGGCATTCTACCTCTGAGCTACACCCCCAGCCCTATTTTTTATTCTTTATTTTGGAAACAGGGTCTCGCTAAGTTGCGCAGGGCCTCACTAAGTAGCTGAGGCTGGCCGCGAACTCGGATCCTCTGGTCTCAGCCTCCCAAGTACTGATATTACAAGCGTGTGCCACCACACCTGGCTCTCTTTCTTTTTTAATTAAAAAGAATTTTACTTCTATACATACATATATAATAAGTATATTACATACATGTAATATAAGTGTGTCATTTCTGTTTACTCTTTTTCCTTAACTCTTTTCCTCCTCATCTCAAATTCATATAATCATAGAACACACACACACAAATATAGGTTTTATCAGTATATATTTTACAAAAATAAAATTATGTCATCTTACACATTTTTCTCCCTCTTGCCTCTTGGAAATCCACCAGGTTGACTTCTATAGGACCACCTCGTTCTTCTTAAGGGCTGCCTAAGAGTCAGAGGTGTGGCTGTGCTACAATTTAGGCAAGGTGTAGGTATGTCAGAGCCCTGGCTTTCCAGAACTGATTGTCTACATCTCACATTGTTCACATTGTCATCTGAATTCCCAACCTGGAATTTGGTGACATCAGGCTGATAGCTTGAAATTGGGCATGGTGGGAGGATTTACAACTTAGAAATCTGCAAACACTAAAAACCAGGGCTTTCTCCTAGTTTTAACTAGCATACCACTTGGTTCCTGTTAATGGGTTTTAATTCATTCCTTCCTTCCTTCTTTCCTTCCTTCCTCCCTCCCTCCCTCCCTCCCTCCCTCCTTCTCTCTCTCTCTCTCTTTCAGTGCTGGGGTTTGAATCCAGGGGCATTCTACCTCCAAGCTACACCCCCAGCCCTATTTTATTTTTTATTTGGAAACAGTGTCTTGCTAAGTTGCTGACAGCCTCACTAAGTTGCTGAGGCTGGCCATGACCCTGTGATCTTCCTGTCTCAGCCTCTCAAGTACTAGGATTACAGGTGTGTGCCACCACACCCAGCTATTTGTTTCTATTTCTTTGCCAGGGTTTGGGATGGGGACGAATACAGATAAACAATACTGATATACACGTATACACATCCATATATATATCTGTGTACTAGTGCTCTCATTTCTATAAGACATAAGAGTGGGGTTAATGGGTCAGAGGAATACATATTTTTAGTTTCTAAAGATGTTGCCAGATTACAAAAGGTTGTAGAATTTACATTTCCATCAGCAATGCAAAAACTGTTTTCCCTGCATCCCGGCCAGCAATGGAAATTACCCTTATTTTCATTTTTGTTAGTCTGAAAGGTATAAAATATCTCATATATTAATTTGCATTTCTCTGAATACTAATAATTATGAACTTCTTTCCCTATGCATAGTGATCATTTAAATATGTGCTTTTGTGGGGTGCTTTCTGATATCCTTTGCTCATTGGATTGTTTACCTTTTGTCTACTTCTAAGCCTTTTTGTTTTTAATTATTCATCTCTCCCATACAAATCTATTGTTTGTCTATTGACTTCATTTATTTTATATTTTACTGTATGAAAGTTTGTTATTTTTTTAATTGTTACATGGTAAAATATTTTATAGCTTCTGGAGTTCCAATCTTGGTTTACAAAGCACCCCCTCCCTGGCTCTATATTGAACATGTAGCCTCCTAAATTGTCAAGATTGTTATTGTCTTATTTTTTACATTTTTATCTAATCTATATGGAGTTTATATTTGTATGAGTATAAAATAGAAGTCCAGTCTTATTTTCTTCCAGATGGAAGTTGTCTTGGCACCATTTATTAAATAATCCATTCTTTTTCATGGAATTGAAATACCAACTATGTCATATAGTAAATTCTCAAATACACACTTGGTCTATTTCTGGGTTCTCTATTTTATTCCACTGATTCATTTATCTATTCCCATGCCAATAACAAATTGATTTAATTACAACAGCTTTATGGTATAGTCTGATATCTGGGAAGACAAGTCTCACCCTTTATTTTTCTTTTTCACATTTTTATTTGCCATTCTAAAGCATTTATTTCTCTATATAACTTTAAGATAATTTCATTCAATTTTCCCTTCAAATAAAAACTTTCTTGTTATCTAATTAGAATTGCATCAAATGTATACATTAATTTCTGAAAAATTGACATTTTTATCAATATTCTTTTATACTTTCCAAAGTTATTTACTGAGTACCTACTTTGTGACAAGCTCTGGGGATATAGCAGTGAAGAAGAGAACAGAGGTCCTTTCCTGCTTTGAATCCAAGTCATTTTGTTTATAAATAAATGGCCCAAGCCAGGCGTGGTGGTGCATGCTTGTAATTCCAGTACTTGGGAGGCTGAGACAGGAGGATCACAGGTTCGCAGCCAGCTTCAGCAATTTAGTGAGGCTCTCAGCAGCTTAGTGAGACCCTGTTTCCAAATAAGAAATAAAATAGATCTGGGGGTATAGCCCAGAGGTAGAAGGCCCCTGGATTCCATCCCCAGTACCAAAATAAAAAAGTAAAAAAATAAATGGCCCAGCAATCCCACTCTTGGGTATATACCCAACAGAAATGAGTGCTGATGTCCATCACAGGACATGTACACGATACACAAAGCAGCTTTATGTATAATAGACAAAAATGGAAAGTAACACAAATATCTCAACTGTAAAATAGATAAATAAATTGTGGTGTGTTTATACAATGGGATATCACACAGCAATGAAAAAGAGTGAACTATTGATATCCACAACAACATAGATGAATCTCACAGATATGTTGAGCCTAGGAAGTGGACACGAGTACGCACTAAGTGATTTCATTTACATGAAGTTCAAAATTGGGCAAAATCAGGGAAGAATAGGGTAGATAGAGTACAATAGTGGCTACTTTGGGGAGGGGGTGGATGCATATTGACTGTGAGAAGACACAGAGGACCTTCTGGGATGGTGGTCATGCTTTCCACTTAACCTGGCTAGTGGTTAAATGAGTATATATCCCCGGTATGGCGGTACATGCCTGTGATCCTGGTACTCGGGAGGCTGAGACAGGAGGATTGCAGGTCCGCAGCCAGCCTTAGCAACTTAGTGAGGACCTCTGCAACTTAGTGAGACCCTGTTTCAAAATTAAGAATAAAATAGGGCTGGAGGTGTAGCTCAGAGGTACAATGCCGCCAGAAATAAATGAGTATATATATCAATATATATTAATATATATCATATATTCATTAAACCATGAACTTATGAACTATTCTTTTAACCGTTTGTAAGTTATACTTCAATCAAAACAAAAAATAAATAAATAAATAAATAAGAAGGAGCCAGGTATGGTGGCACATGCTTGTAATCCCAGTACTTGGGAGGCTGAAATAGGAGGATCACAGGTTTGAGGCTAGCCTCAGCAACTTAGCGAAGCCTTCTACAACTTAGTGAGACCCTGTTTCAAAATAAAAAATAAAATAGGGCTGGGGGGTGTAGTTCAGATGTAGAATACCCCTGTGTTCAATCTCTAGTACCACAAAATAAATAAATAGATAGATAAATAAGAGGGGAATTTATCCTCTTAAAACTTCCTCCTTCCCTTTCGGGTATCTAGGATGAGTGGCTGCCTGTGGGTCTCTTTCTTCTGCCTTTTCCATCTCTGAAAAACTGAGTTTTCTAGGCTGGGCTATTGCAATCCTGAAGCTGCTGTAGCTGCTGAACATGTCATATTTTTCCAGCACCCCCCCCACCTTTTAAAAAAATTTATTAACAACAATCCCTTAATAGACTACAATATAGTCTTGTGAAGAAGCAACAGACCTGGACCAGCGAGCTCAGACTCCCTCTCCCCAACTGGTCAATAAGAAACCCTGGGTTTTTGTGCCTTACCCCCAAAAGAGTTATAAAGTTCAATAAGTGCCTGGAAAGCAGGCAAGACTCTGCACTGCAATCTGGATCACCCATTACCAATTTGCTTTGCTCACCCACCGTAGTGGCTGGGCCTTATGCTTCCTAGGGGAAAATGAGCAGTTTGAATGCCTGCCCCCTCCTTTTCCTTCTCCCATCTCATCCACTCTCCTCCCTTTGTTCTCCGTCAATGTGTTCCCTAATGTGGGGGTGCCTATATTTGTGGCTCTTTGGGGAGAAAACTTGGAGTCAAACTTGGGGCCTCCCATGTAACCCCAAGATTGTAAGCATGGGATGTAGCCTGCAGCGGTTACAAAAGGCAGATTACCATGTGGCGCTGCTGCGTTGCAGTTATTTCCTGCCATTTTGTATTTCCACTCTCTAGGGTAGTGACTCACTGCTTTCCAGTTCAAAGTGAGGACATGTCCCACGGTGTTGACTGCCTGATGCTCCTGGAGGACATTCCTAACCCACCACTCACCAAGTTATTAGAAATCTAACTCTGAAATCACTAATCCCCAAATAGCCTCTATTCTCTCAACTGCTGGCTTCCTTGCTTTGATTTTATGCACAGTAGTTCTCAACTCAAGGCCAAAAATTCTACCCCATGTGGAGCCACTTTCAAAGGAGAACCAATATGCCAGGACTGGAGGGGGATTTGAATAGCGGCTAATTGTCAGTTTGTCTAGCAAAAAAAGCTTCCTCTCTCTCCTGAGCAGGCTGGTTATTTGTTAAAGTTTGCTGGGGTTTTGGAGCACCTCGCTGTTAGGGGCAGCTCAAACTCAGCAGTTTAATTATTAATCAGGTCAAAGGCTGATGACAATTTTTCTTCTCTTCAGGGGAGGGTCTTGAAAGTTCACAGGAGGGGATGGCCCGGCCTTGTCCTGTGATGGGTGGAAAGGAAGGAAGGAGACAAACGATTCAAGCCAGACCAGCCCTGCGTTCTTAATGGTCTCTTGCCCTAGACAGACTGTGTTGGAAAGTCGCTTAATCTGCCTCTGGGTTCATTTTAACTGAATGTAGGTCTTTGTCCTTTTCAAGGGGTTGTGGCTTTCTACATCGAACAAATTCCAGACTCCACAGCACATGTGAAAGTGTATCCTGTTGTACCCTTGCAGACTGGAGTGCAGAAAAGGTAGCAGATTCTTCAGATGTGTCCACCCGGGCCATCAACTCAGTTGGGCTGGAGGTGGGAAGGGTGCCTCTCTACCTCAGCACATTTTGGAAAAGGCACAAAGCCTTTTCCTGTTTGCGTTTGTAATGTCTTCAAATATGCTGACTCTGTGTTTTCCCTTCCTCCCACACTTCTTTCCTAATCCCGAGGGATCTCCCTTCTCCTTTTGGCCTGAGACCCCAGTTTGACAAAATCCAGAAAGGTCTCTTTTCCATCTGCCTATTCGTCAGCCAGTCTAAACGATTCCAGCAGGAGCTGCCTCCCACCCTTGTTGCTAGGCAGATTCCCTTGTTGCTAGGCCACCACTGCTTCTTTCTGGGCTGAAAAAGAGGTACAAATTTCCAGTGACCCACTCAACCATCCACCCACCCACCTGCATACTGACAAAACAAGTAGGTCCTAAACACTTGCTTTCTGTGAAAACCTGTGCCCAGCAGAGAACAATTCCAAATGGGAAAAGAGGCAGAGAATCCGGGGATGTCAAATACCGAGGTGACCAGATGTCATGGGAGGTGATGAGCAGGCCATCTCCTGGAAGGTTTCTCTGGGGACAGCCATTAACTTGGAGAATTTTCTCTGGCCCACTGTCTGACCCTTAGTATTATGGGCTCAGAAAACTCATTTTATGTGCAACTAGAAACAGATCCTTGTCCTAGTGGCAAAAGAGTGTTAATCAAGCTTGAAAGATTGAATTTATTAATTTATAATGAGAAGTCTAGATTACATGGATCTAGAATAAGCCTGCAGGCATCACCTGCACCCCATGGATACAAATGTTCTGGATATGAATAATGTCACTGAAGGACACTGAGTTAATGTGGGACACCAGTTTGCATAGGAAAGGGAATGTATCTGTATATCTATATCTGTATCTATTTTAACATTTTTACTATGTGCCAGGCAAAATGCCAGATCGCTTATAGATGTAATTTTATTAACTTCTCACATCTAACATGAGAGGGAGCTTCAAAATATTTAGCCCCATTTTATAGAAAAGGCAGTTCAAGCTGGGTGTGGTGGCACACACTTGTGAGGCTGAGACAGGAAGATTGTAGGTTCGAAGCCAGCCTCAGCAACTTAGTGAGACCGTTTCAAAATAAAATATAAGCTGGGTGTGGTGGCGCATGCTTGTAATCCCAGTACTTGGGAGGCATTACAGGTTCGCAGCCAGCCTCAGCTACTTAGTGAGGCCCTCTGCAACTTAGTGAGACCCTGTTTCAAAAATAATAAAAACCAGGGCTGGGGGTGTAGCTCAGAAGTAGAATGCCCCTGGGTTCAATCCCCGGTACCAAAAAAAAAAAAAAGAAAAGAAAAAAGGCAGTTCAGGTTAAATGACTTAACTGAGGCCATCCAGCTACTAGGTAATAGAACTGAGGCACGAACCCAGATATGTCCTTGAAGACTACTCTTGGCTAGAAGCCAAGGAACAAGATAGAAGAATAAAGCTTTCTTCACAGGCCCCCTCTGAGGTGAACAAAGCAGGGCCTCCCTGGGCAGCCCGCAAGATAAGACACGGAACTGCTAGAGAAGAGAGAAACAATATACAGACTAACTGATGTTCTGCTTCTGCATCCTGCTCACGCTAGGCAAAATAAATCTCACACTCATCCTTCCCTTCTAAAAATTAGGTGAGAAAATGTATAAAAGAACTTACATGTTCTGAGCTTGGGGCTCAGACCCGGAGCTTTACTTAATGATTCACACTGGTGAATAAAGAGACGTATGATTCTACTCTGGCCTCTGTTTCTTGTTCTCTGAGGACCAAACCTCCTACAACATTTTGGCAGAGCTAGCCAGGAGGCACTTTCGGCTGGTCCGGTCCCAGACACAGGACCCAGGGCACTTTGCCTCCTCTGCCGATGTTGGTCCACTGAGTGTGCCAGAGGCCTTTTTGCCACTGTGTGGGAGACCTTGCCCGGAGGTTGTTGATTCTGGGACTAATCTGGGACAGTCGCTGAGGTCTTAGGCTGGAGATGGAACAGGTAATTTTCCAGCGCTGATATCTGAATCATGGTAGGCCACCCTGGGGCTCAGTCTGGTCCCGCTATCAGAATAGCGGAAGAGGGGCCTGATCACCCCCTTTTGGGAATTCCCTGAGTAGTGTCCGAGGGATATGAAACCAGAATTCATCAGGTTTCAGGCCAGGTGTGTGTGAATGGCAAGTGTGTGTGTATGACTGAGACGAACACCAAGGTCAAACTCAGTCTCTAGGTAAAAATGGAAAAAACCCTGAATACAGTAAGGTGCGACAACCTTGGCCATCTGTAAACATGGGTTCTTGTCCCCTAGCTTATCTATTGTCTGAGATTCCCATCCATCTGTTTGTGGGCCCATCTGATTGACTTTATCTCTATGTGTGTCTATTTGTATCTGTTTTCCCTTTGTGAAATGCCAGTGCTGTGTCACTCCCAGCTCCTGCTGGATCTCTTTGAGGGTTTCAGTTAAATGTGTTGCTTAATAAATAATAAATAAAAACAAAGATCAGGAGGTTAAACAAATAGCAGAGGGTTTAAGAAAATTGCAAATGATTTGTAAAGGGTAAGACATATAAAAGAAATTTTATATATGTAATAAGGTTGGCTATCATTAAGAAAAATTATTTAAAGTTTTTTTCTAAAAGTCACATTTAATGCTTTGATTCTAGGTTGTGTGTGTGTGTGTGTGTGTGTGTGTGTGTGTGTGTGGTACTGGGGATGGAACCCAGCGGCATTCTACCTCCGAGCTACACCCCCAGCCCTATTTTATTGTTTTATTTTGAAACAGGGTCTCACTAAGTTGCAGAGGGCCTCACTAAGTTGCTGAGGCTGGCTGCGAACCTGTGATCCTCCTGTCTCAGCTTTCCAAGTACTGAGATTACAAGCATGCGCCACCACACCCGGCTTGATTCTATGTTTAAAACAATTATCTTTCCTAAGTATCTTCTAAAGTATAAAGCACACCAAATGATCCTAATCTGCCGCCAAAGTTGTAAACCACTGATATAATTAAGCTGCCTCATTTCATACTCTGGCACATTAGGGGTCAAATCACAGGCAGTCCAGGACATCCAGACCAGTTTCCTTATATTGATGCCAGCCTCCAATTAGTTCAGAACACCCCCCCACACACACACACAAACACCTTGGCTGCAAGGTCCAATCTCCCAGATCTTAATTGCCAAAAGGCAGGAAATTGGAGGTAGCAACGAGGTGAAGCCCAACTACCGACCATTTTGGAAAATCCCCCACAGGAACCAGACCTGCCACTACCGTATGTGTCCCAGACACTACAGCAGCTGTCAGCCACACCGGCGCCTTCAGCACCTCTGGCACTTCCTCATCCATCACTGCCTCCTGGCCCATCTGACCAGCCATCCAGCCTGGTGAGCGGGACCCCAACTCTGCCATCCTCCTGTGCCAGTCCCACAGCAACATCTGATTGAGTCCCAGATGAGTCCTCCCTTCCACCACCATCACTATACCCACCGCTGCCAACGCCAGTGCTGATGGGTAACACTGCCTTCATCAGCCAGAGTGCTAGTGACATCCAGCACAAACTATAGAATCTGGAAGGATTTTCAGGAATAATTGCTTCCCAACTCCTCGAGGTAGTGAGAAGCAGAAAGGAAAATGCGACGAAAAGCCGACCTCATTGCAGCAGCATGGAGTGCAGCGCTCCGCGATGAGCCAAACCAAAAACCAACAGGTGAAGAGCCCCCTCATCCCAGATGCCCCGGGCCACCCAAAAGAAAAAGGGCTCTTCTCTGCTGTGACCAATGGAAATTCTACAAGGAAATTTGGCACTGGAAGAATAAATGCCCTAAAAAAGGTCGAGGGTCCCAGGAGGAGTCATCAGGCCCCTCCCCAGCTCCTCTTCTGGCAGTTGGTCAGGCTGGTTTGTTTGATGACTGAAGGGGACTGGGTCCAGAAGCTCCTGAGAGGCCCATGGTCTGAATGACAGTTGGGAGGGGCACAGTCTCCAGTTCCTTATTGACACTGGGGCAGAACATTCAGTGGTGACCCGTCTAATAGCCCCCACCCCTCACTTACTAACATGTCAACATAGTTAGAGCAATAGGAAAAGCCTCCCAGCAGATGTTTTTCACCCCCTACAAATGCACCCAAGGGAGAAAAAAAAGTTATTCACCAATTTCTATATATGCCAGACTGTTCAGTTCCACTGCTGGGTCGAAACCTCCTCAGCAAATCCAGAGCAACCATTACCTTCTCAGACAAGAGTAAAATAAAGTGGTCAGTGCCAACCTCTCAGCTAATTTGCTTCCTGAAAATGCCCCAAGTAAAAGAGTGGAAACTGTTTGAGGGGCAAAAAGGGGGTTCCATCAGCCCAGAAGTTGCAGCCTGGTGGCCCACTGTATGGGCCAAGGACAATCCACCTGGAGTGGCCAAATTCCAGGCACCAGTAGTCATTGAACTTTGGCCTCATGCCTGACCAGTGCGACTACAGCAGTACCCAATCCCCCAGCTGGCCCTGGAGGGAATCCAGTCCCACTTACAGAGACTTCAACAACATGGTATTATCACATCATGCTAGTCCCAGTGGAACACTCCTCTTTTTGCCAGTCAAAAAGCTGGGAACCCAGGACTACCGACTGGTGCAGGACTTGCGAGCCATCAACCAAGCCGCTGTCACCCTACATCCTATTGTGCCCACCCTGTACACACTCCTCAGTGTGCTCCTGGCCACCGTGACCTGGTTCACGTGCCTGGACCTGAAAGATGCCTTCTTCAGCATCCATCTGGCTCCTGTGAGCTAAGGACCAGAAAAGCCCTGGCCCATGACCTCAAGTCTACCTTCCTGCTCCTTGTGCTACACCCTTCTCCAATATGTTGATATCCTCCTCCTTGGACACCAAAGTCTTGAAGGCTATGCCAAAAGAAAAAAAAAACAGACCAGCTGCTCAACCTCCTATAACACTGTGGTTACAAAGTTTCTAAAAAAATAGTCCAGGTCTGTCAACAAAAAGTAAAATATCTGGGATTCACCATCCCAGAGAGGAAAAAGATGATTGGGGGCAGGGCAAAAAGAGTCATCCCAAGTTATCCCTGTACCTGCCAACCTGAGAGCCCTCTGGGAATTTCTGGGAGCAGTAGGGTTCTGTCACATCTGGAATCCAAACTTTGCTGTCACAGCAAAACCCCTCTACAAATCTACAAAGGGGGGATAAAGACTCCTTTGTATAAAAAAAAGAGCAGCAACAGGCCTTTCAGCAACTTGAAAGTCAACTGCTGACTGCCCCCACCATAGGCCTCCTGGACCTAAAAAAATAAGCCTTTCACCTTGTTTGTATCTAAAAGGAAGAAAACCAACAAAGCTGGTGGTCATGCACTGTAGAGGGCATCAAAGAGAAGCAAGCCACGAGGTACAAGAAAACTCCAAGGCCGATAGTAAAGCAAAAAGGGCCGCCCAGAAGCCCCTTATAATGCCTGACTACCTGCTGGAGCCCCTACTTCTGCCCTGGGTACCTGACCATTTCCCCTCCTATGAGCCCCAAGAGTGGGAGTGGCTAAGACATACACCACTTGGCAGCTCTAGCAAAAAAAGTAGTGCAGTGATGCGTGACCTGAGCAAGGACCTGAGCTTCCTCTCAGAATACAGGCTGTGGGAGCAGCTCCCTTTAAAACTATGCAAATTGACTTTTCCAAATTGCCAAAATGTAATGGGTTCCAATACCTCCTAGTCATAGCATACACTCAGACCGGATGGGTAAAATATATCCCTGCCGGACAGAAAAGGTCCAAAAAGTAACCCACGCTGTACTCAGAAAAATCATTCCTAGATATGGACTGCCCTTGCACATAGGGTGAGACAATGAACCAGCCTTCATCTTAGAAATCACCCAGGATGTGGCAGTTGCTTTGGGTATCACCTGAAAGCTGCATTCTGCATATAAGCCACAGAGTTCAGGCAAAATAGAAACAAAAACTATCAAAACTGATTTAAGAAAGATGTGTCAGAAAACCAAGCTAACCTGGATTCAAGCCTTACCCTTAGTCCTGTTCAGAATTAGATGCCCTCTCACCAAGAGAACAGGGTATTTTCCCTATGAGATAATGTTTGCTCAATCCCCTCCTATCCTCCAAGGGCTTCCAGGTAGGCTGTGTAAATAAAAAAATAAAAATAAAAATTCATAGACTCATGAGGAAACTGAAAAAGGTCACCCATGACCTACATAAATGGGGGCTAGATAGAACACCAGTTAGTTTAACTACCCCAATCCATCCCTATAAGCCTGAAAACCTAGTTTGGGTCACAGACTGGAATCAGGCTCCCCTCAAGGCAAAATGGAGAGGGTCCTTCACTATTATTCTTACCACCCCAACAGCAATAAAAGTCGAGGATATTGCAGCCTGGATCCGAGGTAGGATAGAAGAAATAAAATATTAGGTAGAAAGGAGATACATTGGGAAGGAAAGGAAAATACAGTTTTAAAATCTAAAAAAAACCTTCATAATCCTTAGCCTCACTTTACAGAACTTGTTTACTCACAGACAAAGGCCCTTAATGAGCCACACTTTTAATTATAATAGCAGACCTGACCTGTCCTTTTCTTAGGCAAAGGTATTCAACAAGCCGGGCCTATACAGTTTTAATCATAATGGCCTAACTTCACACCTGAAATTCCTAAAATGATTAGATCCCCAAAGAGAAAGTTTTACCTTTTGTCAGAGCCCTGCACCCCATCTTCTTGCCTCAATTTCCTGGGAGGAAGATTCCAGAGAAAGTCACACATTTGCCCTGCACCTCGGCTTCATGCCTCAACTCCCTGGGATTCTTATAAAAAAAAATCTCACCTTTTGTCAACCTTAAAATTCAAAGAAAGGAGACTACCATCCCATGTTGCCATGTGCCCCTAGCCACCCCCCTCTCTAGGACCCCTATAAGAAAAGGATTGTAAAGAACCCAGGGCCGCTTTCACACTCTCAAGGTGACCCGTGTTTTCCCTTGAACGTGTATCTCCACTTTTCTTGAATTAAACCTCTGTCTTTGTCTCTGACTGTTGCATGCTAAAATTCTTTTCGCCACAGAAGCCAAGGACCCTGAGGGTGCTGAGGTGAATTTCTCTTTCCCAAACTGGGGAACTCCTCAGGACTCTCCACGGAATTATCCTGTTTTTCTGTGACATTATAACAGCCTAAAAAACCAAACCAAACCAAACCAAAACAAAACAAAAAACCAACGGAAATTTACACAGGCTAGCTTTAGATATGTTACTGACAAAAAAAAAAAAGGTGTTTGTGTGATGCTGGGGGATCAATGCTGCACCTTTATGCCAAATAACACTGCCCCTGATGGAACCATTACCCAAGCCTTAAAGAGATTGACCACCCTGGCTAATAAATTGACAGAAAACTCTGGAGTTGACAACCCTTTTAGCAATGTACTCCAAAAATGGTTCGAAAACTAAAAAACTTTATTGGCCTCAGTCTTAACCTCCTTAATAGCAGTAATGGAATTTTCATCCTGGTTGAATGCTGTCTCATACCATGTATCAGGGGGTTAATCCAACAAGTAATAAAAATCTTAGTAGCTAAAAAGGACCCACACCCATATGCCACCCTTATGGCTCTGACTAAAAATAATCTCAAAAACTGAGAACTTCCCGTTAAGCATGTTGAGATGTCTCAAAAGGGGGGAATGAGGCAGGAGTCCGGCTATGTCCTTGAAGAAGACTCTTGACTAGAAGCCTAGGAACAAGATAGAAGAATAAAGCTTTCTTCACAGGCCCCCTCTGAAGTGAACAAAGCAGGGCCTCCCTGGGCAGCTGGCAAGATAAGGCACAGAACTGCTAGAGAAAAGAGAGACAATGTACATACTAACTGCTGTTCTGCTTCGGCATCCTGCTTACATTAGGAAAAACAAATCTCACACTCACCCCTCCCTTCTAAAAATTAAGTGAGAAAATGCATAAAAGGACTTACATGTTCTGAGCTCGGGGCTTAGACCCAGAGCTTTGCTTACTGAGCTATACCGGTGAATAAAGAGACCTACTATCCTATTCCCACCTCTGTTTTTTGTTTTCTGAAGACCAAGCCTCCTGCAACAGAATAAACCAGGATTTGAAACAAAACTCACAGGTAGATCTCAGCTATCCATCAATGGTGAGATGACACATTAGGTTAGAGGAAAGTTGGGTAATGGATACTGAGGTGCTGATCAATCAGCCAGATGGGAATTTCCTATAAACAATGGGACATGTGGAAATAGAACTTGGCTAAACTAGATCTGGAGATGTAAACTGAAGGCATCATCTAGCATATGCCTCACCTCTTCAGGAGGTGCTCTGAGGAAAGGGCTTCTGGGTTCTTGACAGTGGGTAAATATTTGTACTTTTTAACCCCAGTGTGGGGATGGAATGCAGGAAGTTCACTGGGGCTGAGGAGGCATCTAAATGGGGTAGGACAGGGTGCCTGAGGGGATAGCTAAGGGTGGGAGTTCTGGGAGAAAGGCTCCTGGGGTAATGGCTTCTACCACCATCTTACCAGGTAGCCATCAGCCCAAGAGATCCAGCACCCAAGTGACCAAGACACCAAGATGGTGGCTTTAAGAAAAGGTAGAAGCAGCCTTGGGGAGAAGGTGATCTGTTTGTGGATGAACCAGAGTCACTGGGCTCTCTGGAAAAAGGCACCCTGGAGTCTTTATAAGAAGAAGGTCAATAGAAGAGTGTCTTCCTTTTTAAGAGGCTTGATCAGGACCCCCAACCAGGGAGTGGAGAAGACACAGCACAGTCCAGATCTGAGAGCTGCATCCAGACAGAGGCTTGGGTGGCAGGTTCTGAAAGCCACTAAGAGTTCTATTAGGCATGGTAATGAGGTTAAACCTTACCTCAAGCTAAAGTATCCCATGTTTGTTCTATATCCACATCCCATAGAATGAGGAAGAGTGAGGAACAAGGAGGTCTGGGTGTCCAACAAGCTCTACCTTCCCTCTTTCCCACCTTCTCTTCTTATTCTCTTATAATGAACTTTCTGGGATTGGACATGAGTTATTCTGGGGAAGGAATCTGTGCACTGTAAGTTTCTCTGTTTTTGTAATTTACTTTTTTGGCTTTCCCCCCAGTTTCCTAGTGAAGTGCTTTTTTTGAACAATCTCAGCCTTGTCTGGACGAGGGAGATTTGCCTACATTTGGGCCAAGACAGCCAAGGGGTTCCAGGGCCCCTGGAAATTTAGCATGGTGAAGCCAGCAGCTGTCTCAGCTGGATTTGCAGGAAACAGCTGGTGGCGCCAGGGCAGACAGAGGTGAAATCTCGAGAGAGAAAGAGATTGAGAAAGAGAGATGGGAGCAGCTGCAGTTGCTAAGCTCTTCCTGCCTGGGCTCTTCCATCACAGAGGCTGACCCAGGTTCCAGCTCTCCCCACCCTGGCTTTACTCAAAAAGAAACAAGTTAAAGAGATGCCCTGGGGATTATAAACAGTGGGTGTGTGGGAACAGTATGGGAAGGGGGGGTGTCAGACCTGGAAGCCTGGTGGTATTCACCTGTTAAGTTTAACAGCACCTGGGACGTGTTTGGGCTGGCGGGATTACACCCCAGCCATTAGCTATGACTGTTTGGGATTGAGATCCAATCAGGATACACAGCATTCGATTGAAATAGCAGAGGATTGGAGAAATTTGGGCCTCTCCTATTAGTTTAGTAAACTGAGAGTCTCTCAGAGCCTTGTGCTTTCCTCTGGCCTGTGTCTGATTGGGAGGCCCTCCCCAACCCCTACCTCCCTTACTGGGGTGAGCAATGATTTTTTTTTTTTTACTTAAAAACTTGAAATTACATAACAACCAGGGAAGAGCTAGTTGGGCTTTTGGCAGGAATGGCTGAGGTTGGGAAGGTTATTCAGAAGTTTTTTAGGGTACCTTTTCTTAAACCCACTAATATTTTGCAGGCTCAGGCATGGCTCCCAAGCAGCAGTGTTTAAATTGAAATCTCGATTCTCTTGGTAACTTGATGGCTTAGTTTAGGCCTCAGGTTGCTGTTCCATGAACTGCCTTGAAATTTAATCACCCAAATTTATTTCCTAGAGTGTTTTTCACCGTCTCCTCCTCTAGGCCCATTAGTCACCATCCCGTGACCTGACAGAGTGATTATTAAAGACCCCAGTGGTTCCCTCTCACTAGATTTAGGGGTGTTGGTAACTCTGGAGGCAAGTTCTAACTTGGGTCACAGTTGGGTGGATTTTCCCTCAATTGGTTGTGAATCTTCCCTAAGGGCATCCTAGAGGCCTGGGAGAATAACATTGTGTACCTCCTGTTCTTTCTTTACAACTTGACAGGTGGTAAGTGGGTTCTTCTAAGCCTGATGTTCTCAGGCTGAGGATTATATTGTCCTTTGCCCCTGGCACATTGCTGACATCTTCCAGCTTCTATTTCCCTTTTGGTAAAATGGAGATTATACACATTAAAGGGGGGGCAGGCAGAGCCTGGCATATCAGCATGCAACAAATATTAGACCCTTCTCTTCCAGCAGGGACAAGACCCAGTCCTTTCTTCTGGGGTCTTGGAAGAGAAATTTTATGAGTCTAATTTGGAAGCATTCTTACAAAAATTTATTTCAAGAATAGTTCCATAAATTAAATGTTTAGCTGTCTCCCCCTTTCAACACAGTCTTTCTCTGCAATATGAGTTGCAAACCTACCCAATTATATGTGCCAGGTAGGTAATATAAATATATAGTGAGCTGGAAAATTCTAGATGGGATAGTTCTTGTTTTTGCAGCCACCCCCTCTTTTTCCCCAGGACTGGACATTCCTACTGTGTGCTTGATTGGCCTCTGGAGGTAGCTACACAGGCCTGCTCCTCTCCTGCAGACACGTTGGACCAGTTAAAGGTTATTCTGTAGAAACCTCAACCAACAAGTCAAAAGATGAGTTTCCTGCTCTTAATAGATAATTTTTATTGGTTTTGCAATAAACGTATGAAATAGAAACAATAGCAATAAACTAGCTCAACAAGAAATCGAAAAGCACAGGCCCCCAAAGCCCTTCCCACCTCTTCTTAATGAGTCTCTAATTTATAGACCAACTAGCAGGCCCACTTTTCTTTTTCCAAGCTTTGCAAACTTTTCCATCTTGGAGGCCCTGGTGCTCTGGGGGCTTATGTGGTTTTTTCCACATAGTTGCTGTAATGAAAGCTGGGACATAGCCGTGCTACACAGGAAGAGGTGGCACTGCCTTGGGTGTAGCTTGGGGATCTGGACCTCGTTTCGTCTGGTTTTGAGGGTTTTCCCCCTTTGATTTTATATTTATCAACTGAAGGCAGAAAAGGAGAATAACCAGATGAAAACTCAGGCAGGGCTTTTCACCTTTGAAACCTCTATTTTTTGGAAGGTGCAGAATATTTTTTATCCATGGTGCTAGGTCTCTTCCCAGGACCCAAATAAGCATGCTAAGGGAAAGAGAAAGGAGGTGGTCTTGGTGTCTTTGTAGACACTGATGAGACCTCCTTGCTGCTATTCTCAGGGCCAACTCAAGCCAGTGGGAGGCCCTAGGTCCCTGCCTGCTGGGTTTACTTGGTGGGTTACTGGCAGTGTCAGATGAGTGATAGCTAAAGTCAGAAGGGCTCAGAACTCCAGCTGAGCATTTCCCCTGAGGCCTGCAGCCCAGAGAACAGGTTATCTATGTTCCTCATCACACCTCAAAGAAAGTGCAGGCCTCCTCAGGACTCATGCCTCAACAGGGAGAGAGAAAGCAAGACCAAATAGGGGTTCTATGCCCAGTCCTTCGGTTGAATGGCTCTGGGTCTGGATGGTTGGCAAAGATCCTGGCAACCATGGCAGGAGGGCACAAAGGCTTTCACTTGGGATATCAATGTGCTCATCCCCATGGCCAGTATAGCACTCCGGCACCCTCCCCCCACCCCTGGCCCTTGTGACCAGGATCCTATGAGGGCAGAGCTGTGGGTGAACCTTTGCTAGGAATTCATGGCTGCGCCTCAGCTCTCTGCTGCTCTCCTCTCTCTCACCCCCTAGCTCCCTCCTCTGTGGGCTTGGGGGAAAGACCGCTGACTTTGCAACCCACAGCCCCTGAAAGTCCCCATCTATGGCATGCTGTTATGCTTCGAGGACACAGGACTGTGAACTCGAAATTGTCTCGCCTTTGTCACCTCCTGGCAGGTCTTTAGAGCTCGGGGAAACAGTCGAGCGGTACAAATCGCAGCGGCGTGGTAAAGCCCCCCTTACTCCTGATGGGCTGCCTGACTCATATCCGTTTCCCTGGCAAAAAATAAGTTTTTGTTATTGCTGGCTTGGCAGAAGCACGGAAGAGTGCGCGAGGATCTACTGCCCCATGCATCACTGGCCAAATTGCCTGAGAAATCCCAGCTCTAGAACTTTTCATCGTTGGCTGTGATGTACTGAGCAGAACGGCAGCTCCATTTCCCCTGCGTGGTGCTCAGCGACGCTGGCACTTAGCAGACCTGCTCTGCTTGCAACCCCCAGCAAATGTGACCTCTCCTTTCTCTTCCCCTCCTCTTGGCCCTTACCGCCCCTCACCCTTTATCTTTCCCATCCCCCTGTCTGCTCATCAACCCCCTCCCTGCCTCCACCCAGCAGAGCCATAGCTGGAGAATCAGGAGGAGGCCCACAATGTCATTTCCCTGTCACTCTGCAGACGATTCCACACTAATGTTCTTTTAATGCTGTGATGCTGCACTAATTAATAAGCATCCTGCACAGAGGCCTCGCCTCTCCTCCCCTCTCCTCCTCTTCCCTCCCTGCCCCTCCCCACCAGCCCTGGAGAAGGCCTCGTGACATCCTGGCATCTGGCAGCAGAGAAAGGATTTCACTCCTCTACCTGGGCTGCCTGATATTGCTATGAGAGATAACTGTATACGAACCAATAATCTAGCCTGACAATCCAATTTACTGACCAATAGCGCACAATCCACCATGTCATCGGCTGTGGGGAGGCCCATAAATTAGTTCCTAGTAATTTATTCTGATCAATAGAATGGGCAAAGTCACTTGTCTCTTTAATCAAAGGCCCTCTCAGAGATGTCAGTGCAGGCGGCTGCGTGGGAGGGAGCAGGGCTCTCTGAGCAAGAGGCGGTGGGTGCTCTGCACCACACCCCATGCCCTGACTTCCAGAACCCAGCAGAAGCCTCCCCCAAATGGTAATGGTGTGAGAGGGACCCATGGTCCAGGCTGCCTATGCTTCCTCTGGTTACCCCAAGCATAAAACAGTGGCCTTTAAGTAAGCTAAGGCAGAGGTGGCCAGGATGGTGGTTGACAAGAGAACACTGTGCTGGATGCCAAGGTCGTCTTACTCCTTCTGAATGTTCAGAATCTTCCTTCCTCCTCAGGTCATGGGGCCCCACCAGCCCTTGCACTGGTGCTTCCGTAAAGACAAGGTTCCCAGTGTTGGAGATTAAAACATGGCACCCTGGAAGTGTGCTTCTTTGGTGGATGTAGAGATGGCTATTCAGAGGGACTGCAGGAGTAGCTCTGCAAAGCTGTCCTTTTCTGGAGAGATTTCATCTGTAGAGGAAATCTCTATCAGTGAAGTAAGCAAGAGGGCCCCTTATCTGCCTTATCTGGCTCTAGGAAAGATCATGTTGACAACTCTGCTCAGAGATTGTCACAGGATATCACACATTTTTCTGAGGGCCACTACCTGAGAGATTTTACTTGAATCCCTTTGCATTCCCACCCTCCAGGAGCCCCAAGCCCCAAATTCTTTCTGTATGATATAAAAACTTCAGCCATCTGGCTCTTCTTTGAGTCTCATATTTTGGGCAGCTCCTGTGTGCTTGCATGTAATATATTTGTATGTCTTTTCTCCTGTTAATCTGTCTATTGTCAATTTACTTTAGACACAAGTGTCAACTCTTTCGAGGTAGGGAAAGAAAATTCCTTTTACTCTTAACTTGGCATGGTAGATAAAAGCCAGATTGCCTAACTTTGAATATAGACTCTGCCATTTCCTATCTGTGGGGTGTGGGACAAACTGGTTACCTCTCTGTGACTCAGTTTCCTCATCTATAAAGTGGGACTAATAATAGTACCTACTTCATAGGGTTAGTAGGAAGATTTATTAAATCAATTATAGAATATAAAGCTGGGTGTGGTGGTGCATTCCTGTAATCCCAGTACTTGGGAGGATTGTAGGTTCAAGTCGGCCTCAGCAACTTAGTGAGATCCTGTATCAAAACAAAAAATAAAAAAGAACTGGGAGTGTAGCTCAGAGGTAGAATGCCCCTAGGTTTAAGCCCCAGTACCATGCACATAAAAAATAAAATAAAATAAAAAATAAAAGGGGCTGGGGGTGTAGCTTGGAGGTAGAATGCTCCTGAATTCAGTCCCCAGTACCAGAAAAAGAAAATTATAGGATAGGTAATAAATTAATAAGAAATTAAGTTGATAAATGAATATCTAACATGCTTAGAATAGTGCCTATCACATAGTAAGGCTATATTGAGTGTTTGTTATCATAAACAAATACACGGAGATCAAGGAAAACGTTGGTGGGATTTATAGTGAAGAAATGCCAAGTCCTTGAGATGCTCTGCTTCCTGAAAACAGTTGCTGTTTCCCAACCACCTTCACTTCTTATCCTTGTCCAAAACAAACAGATAAAGGAAGGGTCAGTGATGCTATCTCTTTGAAATAATAGAGAAACTCCAAAGGCTTCTTGTGAAAGATTTCACCCCTTCTCTGGGCCCTCAGGCAGAGTCAGTGCATTGGCCTTGGGGAAAGAGACCAGTCTGATCTTGCTTTGGAGAGCTGGGAAGGAAAGGATGTCCTGTGACCTGTGTTGGCTGTAGGGATTGACCAAGGAGGCAAGGCAGGACAGAGGAAGACACTAAGCAGGGCAATGTGAAGAGCAATGGCGCAAGGGTCTGTCACCTTGGGTTGCCCTCCTAGCTCTGCCACTCACCGACTAGAGGACTTGGGCTAAGTCACTTCAGGTCTTTGATCCTGATTCTTTATTTGAGACTGGAAGGGGTTGGGCAGAATGAGTTCAGCAGTCCCTGGCTCTGACACTCTGAAATTCTGTCTGAGTGGGTGAAGGAGTCTGTTGGCTTTTCCCTAAGCCCCCTCAACTCTATCCCCCTGCCCCAATAATCATTTGAAAGACTCTGAAACTGAGTACCAGCAGGACAGGGAAATCCGTGATTTCTCAGGAATATTATAGTCACTAAATGGAACTGATGTCATTTGCAGAAGAGGGTGGGGATGGGAAACAACTCACTTGCATAGATGTTCCAAGGGCCCTTACCTTATCTGTGACTAGGTTCCTGGATGTCCAAGGGGCCAGGGGCCTCTTTCCCATCAAGGTCAAAGCCCAGGACTTCTGATTCTAGGGAACCTCTGGGGTCCTTTTTGTTCATTCCATTATCCCTCAGGACTACCTCAGGGCAGGGAAGCCCATGCTAAAGGCACAGACTCTCTGAGGCATACAAAGGAGACTCAGCCAAAATCTCACTTGAAATTCTGGGCTCCAGTGACTGTCCTTTGGATCCCATCCTGGCCTCCCACCCTCTCATAACTGAGCCCTGGTGTGCCTGTCAGAGGTGAGCTAGAGGGCTGGGGTACACCGGTCATCAGTGTGATAGGGCCAGGTTGGAGGCCTGAGGCTAGCCCAGGGTGGCTGCATGGCAGGTGGACACTGTTTCTGGTGAGCAGGAATCTGGCACCCTCTGCTGACCCCGCAGCCGGAGACAGCTGGTCAACCTGGCTAGGGCTGCAGCCACGGGAAGGGGAAGGGTGGGGCCCTGGACCAAGCAGCAGCTTACCAGTCCAAAGAGCAGTTCCCCTCTCTGAATAGATCATTTTTATTGGTTTTGCAATAAGCTTATGAGACAGGAACAATCGCAATAAACAAACTGAACAAGAAATCGAAAAGATGGGCCCCGAAAGCTGTTACTGAGCCCTTCTCACCTTCTCTTAACGAGTCTCTAATTTATATCAAACTCATCAGCCCAGCACCTCCAGGGTTCCCTGGCTCCAGGCTGGGAACCCATGGCCTCTGCCCTGTGTGTGTTTTGTCTTCTCCAGGTGCCTGAGACCTGGCTCCAGCAGTGGCAGGAAGCTCTATGTGGCAGGAGGAAGAACTGGTCCAGGAAGTCCTGGAACAGGCCTGTGCCATCAGTCACAGCTATCTCTGCCCCGTCCCCAATCCCTTCAGGATGGGTGGGGCTGGCTCTGGAGGGTCCTCCCCCAGACCTCTGCCCCGACTGTCTCCAGCCATAGGCTGCTGATGGAGACACCGAAGCCATGTTGCTTTCAGACTTTCAGACTAGAGCTTCTAAGCCCGCAAACTGCATGCTCCTCAGATAGGACTGAGGTCCCTGCTAGGGGCTGAGTCTTTTCCTTCCTTTCTTCAGGTTAGAGGCTCCACTAGGGCATGGCCATGTCTCCCCGCTCTCGCCTCCCAGAGGTTCAGGCTGTGAGGAGGGCTGAATGTTCTCTGTGAGATCAGGCTTGCATGAGGTCAGGGCTGGGGGACCCTGCAGTAAGCTGCATCCCCTCCCTCAGCCTGCAGCCTCCTGCATCAGGGGCAGTTTCCTGGGTCAGGATGAAGCTGCAGGAGAGCATTGCTTCATTGCTACCACGGATGGGCACTTCCTTAAGCATTCACTTTCCCACTTCCTTTTATTGCCAAGTCACTCAGAAGCCTTCTCTTAAGGCAACATCTGGTCCTTCCACCCATCCCCATGGGTGATACATGCTAGTCCTCCTTACCTCTCCTGGCAGTGAGCATGGGGCAAAACAAAAGGGATTGGATGCACTGTCCCTCCCAGCGTGGTCTGGGATGTAGGTAGGATAGTGCTTCTCTGCAGGGGCCTGAGTGCTTCCCTGTGATACCTGCAATCCTCAGTGGTGGCCACAAGATGTCAGGGCGAGGCCGTGGAAATGGCTTCTGTCCTGGGGCTGAGCTCAAAAGGAAGGAAATCAGAGAGCAGTAGTAAGGGGACTGGAACTTAGGAGCCAGCCTTAGACTTCTCCTTCTGTCCCCTTCTCAAACTCATGACAATGCCCCATCTCTGCCCCCAGGTTTCTGCTCCCAGAAAAGTGGGTTTTGAGTCTCCCTGATACCCTGCTCTGAAAAGGATGGGAAGCTGCTGTCCCCATTGTAGGCACCCTTGTTGGGAATAGGTGTGTGTGTGTGTGGGGGGGGGTTCCCAGTTCACCATTGGGTGAGTACTCAGTGCAGGGGTTGAAGTGCTTGGTCAGGGCATTGCTTGGGGACACCTGTGTGTGTGTGACTTTGCAAGGATTTGTGTCTACACAGACAGAAATTCAGATCTGGAAGTGGGTCTTAAAAATGTCCTAGTCCAACCTGTTGTGTGTGTGTGTGTGTGTGTGTGTGTGTGTGTTACTGGGGATTGAGCCCAGGGGCATTCTACCTCTGAGCTACACCCCCAGCCCTATTTTTTATTCTTTATTTTTGAAATAGGGTCTCAGTAAGTTTCAGAGGGCCTCACTAAGTAGCTAAGGCTGGCCGCAAACCTGCCATCCTCCTGTCTCAGCCTCCCAAGTACTGGGATTACAAGTATGCACCATCACGCCCAGCGGGGCATTCTACCTCCATACTACACCCCCACCCCTTTTTATTTTTTGCTTGGAAACAGGGTCTTAACTTGTTTGCTGAGAGTCTTGCTAAGTTGCTGAGGTTGGTCTTGAACCTGCCATCCTCCTGCCTTGGCCTTCTAAGTACTGGGTTTACAGGTGTGTGCCACCACACCTGGCTCCAAACTCTGGTGCTATAGATGAGGAAATAGAAGCCCATAGAGAGGAAGTGGTTTCAAGTCTGTGGCCGGAATGTCCCTGGAACCCAGGACTTTTGCCTCCAGCCCAGCATGCGTGTTCCTGTTTGGGCATCTCCAGGACCATGTGTCTGGTATATTCTGTCTTAGTGATTTACTTCCAATGGGTCTTATAAAGTTCTTCAACTGGCCATCAGCCAGCAAGGTTCTGAACAGAATCAGAAGAAAATGGGAAGAAGGGAGGGGATGGAAAGGAACAGCAGGGATGTGCATATGCGTGTGGGCACGTGCACCTCGATGTCTCACTGTGGCAGAGGTGGATGCCAGTGTCTCAGTGTGTCTGTATCTCAGTAATTGGTGTGTCCGTGGCAGGGCCACTGATTGTGGTGTGTATGTTTGAGTTTGTGTTTGTGTTTGTGTGTGTGTGTGTGTGTGTGTGTGTGTGTGTGTTTGCATCCTAGGCCTCTTGTGAGTGGCCACACAGAGCCAACACTTCTTTGGAGAGATGTTGGTGCTTTGAACTGGCAGATTGGGAGCAAGAGGGGTATTGGTGCTGTGTGTGTGTGTGTGTGTGTGTGTGTGTGTGTGTGTGTGTGTCAGTGACTCTGGGGCAAGTGTCAGCCAGGGACCTTGTAAGTGACGGGTGGGGTGTCAGTGAGTGTGAAAGAGAAGCAGCCCCCTCTCCCTGGCTCCTTGCCCCCCACCAGACTGTCTCCCCATGGCCCCTAGGGTTTCTGTGTCCCTGCCCCAGCAGCAGCAAAATCCTTTATCGGTTGAGGCACCAGCCCCCGTGTCGGGATTTCAAGGTTCCTGTCGGTTCCATCCATCTTCCGGGGCCTCCTGGTATTAGCATTGATCTACAGGGGAAATGGAGAGCACGACTGGGTTATTACGCACCCGCCCGCTTTCCCTGGGCCGTGATTGAGTGCACACAGAGAATTTTTGAAACATGGCCACCCTAACTTATTCTGTCTTCCTGCCAATAGCGTGGCATGGGTCCAAATTACGGGTCGATACCAGCTGATCTTTTTATGTTAAACTGTGATGAAGTTGCTTCTGTGTGGAGATGGGATTAGGCCCTGGGCCCTAGTTTAATGGAGAACTTTTGGGATGAGAAGAGGGGGATCTGGGGTGGACGGGGGAGTGGTCAGTGGGGCATACGCTGGGCGAGGAGGCTAAGGGCAGGCGGTATGTGTAGCCTTGGCTCCCGGCTGGGAGTGCATGCATGCTTACGGAGTCAGAGCTAGCTGCACGGCTCCTGGGCAACCTGTACCTGCCTGGTCTCACCCCTTGTGACCCTCCCCACACTAGGGACCCTCAGGTGCCCCCCATCAGATCTTTCCATGGGTCAGCCAGTCTGCCCCGGTGAGGCCCCCTCCCTGCTCCCTCCAAGGATAGAATTCCATTTCCCTCCAGCCCCTTCCACCCTTCTCTCTACCCCTCCTCTACACACCTGCACCATCAAACGGGTTTGTCTTTAACCTCTAAACAGGGAACTTTAATTAAAGAGACAGTGACCCCTTTTATGAGTTTGGTCGAGTTGGGTTTCAGGGCCCTTGTCACTAGCGGCTCACATAACGCTAACAAAAGCTTGCAGGCCCCAGGAGGAGCCGGTCTCCCTCGTAGACACTGTGGCGGGGCACAGGATGGGGATGGGGGGGGCATGGGAAGGAGGAGGCATCCTCAGGTCAGGAGCCCCAGTGACTGCATGGGTGAGGTTAGAGGCTGGGGGAGGGGTGGGCGAGGAGGCTGGGGAGGGGGTACTGACTCTGCGCAGTACCTTTGGGGCATGACCGCACCCATAGGACAACTGTGTGGGGCCTAGCAGTGTGGTGGCTGCTCCTGGGGCCTGGTGTGAGTGTCTGGGGGTCCCATCCCCCCTTGCCTGTTGGCTCACATTATGAAACTAGCAGTAATGTCCAAGCAGAAAAGACGGAACAGAACTCACTCCAAGAACAGCCGATGTTCGTTACTCACGTATTTAAAGGAAAAGTGATTTTACAATAAAACATGATTGCTAATAACTAGAATAACACCACTCAACATATGGCATGAAGCACAAATTCTGTCCTGTGTCCGGAGGTGCAAACGTTACACGATCCACACACTGCTTGGAAGGGAGCTGCCAATTTTAGGCCTTCTTGTGCCTCCTGCTCTCCACCCCTCACCCCCACTGCCCTTAAAGACTTTAAATGCAGGCAACTATTGGGCTAGTGCTAGGAGTTTGAAGGGCCCTTATCTTATGTTTAATCACCTCTTAACTGTTGATTTTTAACCAAGGACTTCTCTAGGTTCTGTGAGGGATGTTTGCTTGCCCTTTGATCTGGTTCTTTGATATCCTTTGTGAATTCTGTAAGCTGGAGAGGGCTGCTCCATCTGCCACACTTATTCATTCAACAAACATCAGAGGCTGTTAAAAAGAACCTATGCATAATTGATTATTTCCGTAAAGGTGGGCTTTCCTAAAGTGGGGTATACTCCCATAAAACAGAGACTGATAAGTTATCACTTATCTGCATGGCCAGTACCATCTAAATGGTAATCCAGGGTTTTTCTCTCTGGAACCTAGGGTTGAACCAAAACTAAATCCACGAAACTCAAGGCCAAAATTGAATGAAGAGAATTCTCAGTAGCTTCCCACTCCCCCAACTTTTGCTGCGACCCATGGCTCCTCCTGGTGACACGTGTGCTTGCAATGCAGGGACACTTAGTTGCAATGTGAGGACATCTATGAAGAGTCAAGTGACCTACACCCAAAAGGAGAGCGTGCAGACCAGTACTGCCCACATCACCACATCCTAGGGTGACACATTCCCACTGGTGGGGCTTCCCCTGAGCACCCAGGACATCACCTACCCATGTGAAAGGCCTGTCTATGAGTGTGCCCCGGAGTGCACACACCCACAGAGAGAGGTCACAGCCCCTTCCCTGCTCTCTGGGGGAGGGATCTGGAGGCCAGAGGGGTTGGGGAGTAATTGGTTTTGGCATTTCCTACCTCCGCTGCCCGGGAAGCTTTCTCTGTTTCATCTTCAGCCTGATCAATCCCTAGTCATGTGCCTTTCCACATGGACGCCCCCAACCCCCCAGCTCACCATGCTCTTGGAAACTTCGTTAGTGCCATTAATCTGCTGACCCAGGCAAATCACCAACTCTTCCTGCAACTCAGCCCCTCATCCCTCCCCAACCCCCCCCCCCTGGCTGGCTCAGGCTCCCCTTCCTCCATTTACCCTTTTCTGTTTAATGCTCCCCTTATGAGATCCTCCTTCGTCCTCATTCACATCTGCACATTCAGTTTTCCAAATCTTTCCCCACATGTGTGTCCCAGCACTTTGTGCACCAGGAGGCTGGTCCCTGGCTGAACAGATGCCATGACCTGCTCCTTAGTAGCTGAGGGTGTGGGGCCAGACTCTAGCTGTAGGAACCATACAAGGAAGAAACTAGCACTTACTGTGTGCTCGATGCTGTGCTAGCATGTACCCAGTTAGGCCCTTTGATCCCCAGAACCCAAGAGGCAGGCCTTCTTCCTCCCATTTCAAAGATGAGGAAAATCGAGGCTGGAGAGATTAGTGACTCAATGAGCTAAGAGAGGACTCCGTCCTTGAGCCAGCTCTTAGGTATTCTCCCAAGAAACCCCTTATGGGAAGGGACCCTGATAGGAGATTTGTTCTTTTTCCTCTGCTAGAGCTAATTCTTCAGGCTGGTGTGTGTGTGTGTGTGTGTGTGTGTGTGTGTGTGTGTGTGTCCCCACATCCTCTTCCTTTCAGCCTAGAAAGGACTCATGGTGCCCAGTCCCCTGTCTGGGGCCCCAGGCTGTGCCCTGGTGCCAGGATGTACTGTCTCTGCTGGCTCCAGGCCTCACAGGAGAAGACCCTGCTTCTTCCTGGCCTCCACAGCTGATGCGTTGGGCCCATTGTCCAGGCAGGAACAAAGACTGCAGATTTAAGCTGAGTGACCAGGCGGCTCTGCCAAGCAGAAAAGACCGCCCCCCTGGAAGCTGGGCCCAGCCGGGGGTTAGGAGGGGGACCTTAGAGAAAGGGGACAGGGAACCTTTGAAAGTAACTAATTAAAGGGCCTTTGCCTGCCCCCTCCCCCTGGGCGCCTAATCTCTCTGGGGCAGCAGCCAGACAATGTGCCCCTCCACCCTGCCCCCCTCACCCGAGTTTTAAAACAAGAGACAACTTGAAGTTAATGAGCGCCACCTGACGGGGGTCCCCTAATGAGAGGGGGCTCTGGGCGGCTCACACATTCTCTGGTTCCATGAATAGCTCCCCCCACCCCCTGAGTTTTATTCATCTAGGGCCAGGGGCAGGGGGCAGAAAGGAAAGGGCCCTGCTTAGGCCGGAGCACATGGACAGTGGTTCAGTGCGGGGAGGGGGCCCACATCCCCTCCCCCATGGCATGCCCAACTCTGAGGCTAAGCCTCACCAGGCTTTGGCTTGAGCAGGCTGGAGGCTCAGGGCCAGCCCTGTTTCTAAGCCGTAGCCACTGGCATTGGTGGCTGGCTTTCTCCAACAGGGCACTGAGGCAGAGGACGGATGCTTTGGGGGAAGCGGGAATCAGGAGTCATTTGGAAGTGGCTTGGAAGCCTTTCCTGCCTCGTTCATGTAATTTCCCAATCTTGGTCCCATCTCTGATGCCTCCATCTCTGATCCCTGCCTGGCTTCTATCCCTAAAGCTCCCCAGCTTCCCCAGCTCTGATCCCCCATGTCTGGTCCTTCCTTGTCACCAGTCCTCTGAGACTCAACATCTTCTGTTCCCAGCCTGGATGGGCAGCTCATGAGCCTTAGGAGATAGGCCTAGCCTCCTGGAATAGAGTGTGGATCCCACCCCAGTGAGTGTGTAACATCACATGGGTGTGCAACAGCCCGGGGTTTGGGCAAGTTTGGGAGCACTTTTGAGGAGCTGGGGGAAATGAAAAATGATCCCAACTCTCTGCCCTCAAATCAACAAACACCCCGGCTCCAAGTAACTGTCCCCAAACCTGCCACCCATCCCAACCCTGCTGGCCTGTACTGGAACCTGCCATGGGCCTCAGCGAATGAGACCCTGACCTCAGATGAAGACTCTGGGAAATGGGCCCTGGTCAGTCTGCTCTTTGCTCTCAGATCAAGTGATGACCAATAGAGGTTCCTTGGAGCGAGGTCACAGAATTCCCCCCACTGCCCAAAAAAGGTAGGAGCCTGGGGGGGGGAGCATTTGAAGGGTCCAGGATGGCCTGAGGTGGAGGGGAGGAAGGGACCAGCCAGCATGGGGGTCTCCAGCCAGCAGCGAGCCATGGACAGAGGTGACTAATTTCCCAACTACTCATGGTGAAAATATCACATTTCATGCTTTGTTGCCGATTCATAGAAAAATCCTATTAAAACCGGGTGGATTATTTATACAGTTTAAACAAATGATGATCAAAGATTTTACATGTTTCGAAAAGAACCCACAGTTCTGCAGCCCTGCTGGGGCTCACTCAAAGTGTGGTGAACAAGTGCACCGGGGGAGATGTCTTGGTAGGAGTGGGTTGGGGGTAAGGGTAGGGGGCAGGCTTGGATGGCCTGGGTTGGGGGTGGTTACAGTTGTTCTTTCCAGCAGGGGGCGCCCTCTCCCCAGTGTTGATGCCCCCTCCCTCCACCTGATCAAAGCCCCACAGATGGGCAATAATTTCATGTCCTTTTTTGTCTGATCATCCTTCCTCACAGCTCCTGATTCAAACTCCCCTGAAAGTGTAGTTGTGCTGAATTGGCATCTGGGGACTGTGATTGCGTTGGGCTGGGGCTTTGCCACTGGACATGCACAAAGTATGTACTCCTGTGGCATTGTATGCGGGCATGTCTCTATTGGCTCTCTGTCATTTACTCTTTTCTTAGTCCCAAATTGAAGATCATTTCATCATACAACAGGCCTGGCCTGTTGCTTCTCTTGCACATACATTAGCGAACGCACACATCTACACACCTGCACACCATTTACATGTAGAGGGATTTTTATTTATTTTTTGGTACTGGGAATTAAACCCAGAGGCAGTCTACCTCTGAGATACATTCCTAGCCTTTTAAAAAAAATCTGAAGCCTGGCGTGGTGGCGCATGCTTGTAATCCCAGTACTTTGGGAGGCGGAGACCAGAGGATCCGGGTTCTCGGCCAACCTCAGCTCTCTCTCTCTCTCTCTCTCTCTCTCTTTCTCCTTGTCTCTCTCTCTCTACTTAGTGAGGCCCTCCGCAACTTCGTGAGACCTGGTTTCAAAATAAAGTATAAAAATAGGGCCGGGGGTGTAGCATGGAGGTAGAACGCCCCTGGGTTCAATCTCCGGTACAGAAAAAAAAAAATTGAAACAGGGTCTTGCTAAGTTGCTGAGGGTCTTGCTAAATAGCTGAGGCTGGCCTTGAACCTGCAATTCTCCTGTCTCAGCCTACCAAGTATTGGGGTTACAGGCATGTGCCATTGCTCCTGGCCGAGGGATAGTTTTTGAGAGGTAGTTGTTGTGGCTTAGCTGGGTGGTGGGCAGTGATAGGTGGGTGGAAGAGCCACAGGCCCTGTTTCCTGAAAGACTGGGGGACCCCAGCCTAGGATGCATGGTTCCCATACCCAATTCTAAAGACCCACAGGAACCTCTCTAATCTGCCCAGCCCCCATGGCCTCTCACCCTGAAGGTGCTAAGTGGCTGAGACCCCTAGTTGGAGGTCAGCCTAGGGCCTCATCTTGTGAGAACTTAGAGCTCAGCTTCAGGAGTTGGGTGAGCTGGTTGGAGGGAGGGCTGGATGGTGCCTGGGGCAGGGACAGAACAGCCCTGCATCTGGTGCTGTGCTCCCTGTCCCTGCCCACCAGGTGGTCCTGCCTCAGCAGTTTTATTACCTATGAGGAGATAACGCCCTGTGGGGAGGCAGCTTGTTCTAAAGGGGAATGCACCCTCCCCACACTCTAGCCTACGGGGGCCAGGCCAGGGCCCAGCTCTATTTCTGGTCAGATGGATCCTGAAGGGGCTTACCTAGGGTCCCCCTGGAGAGGCCGTGCATAGTCCAGGAGGTTCCTTCATAGGAGGGCTTAGAGGGAGAAGAGCAGGGCCAAGGGAGAGGGGGCTTCCTTTAAAAAGGGGAAGGTTTGGTTGGACAAGGTTGGAAACAATGAGGGATGGAGACATCTGCCTCCCTGGACACCCCCAACTGGGGCAGGGGACAGAGCAGGGAGGGCACCTAGCTTAGTGTGAGTGGCAGTGCTGCCCATGGGTCTGGGTGATGGGAGATTTCTTTGTCG
>PVJS01005886.1:34326-62291 GCA_004027185.1 Glis glis
CGGTACCGGGGATTGAACCCAGGGGCGTTCTACCTCTGCGCTATGCCCCCAGCCCTATTATTTTATACTTTATTTTGAAACCGGGTCTCACGAAGTTGTGGAGGGCCTCACTAGGTAAAGAGAGAGAGAGAGAGAGAGAAAGAGAGAAAGAGCTGAGGCTGGCTGTGAACCCAGATCCTCCGGTCTCCGCCTCCCAAAGTACTGGGATTACAAGTGTGCGCCACCACGCCCGGCCTTCTTCTTTTTTAGAAAGAAAACACTTGGAGCCTGGAACAGCGGCAAGTAGAACAATCAGTTGTGACTCCAGCACGCATCACCGGCCCAGGTCCTCCAGCAGCCCGGCCCCGAGGAGCCACCACCGCCACTGCTGCCTTCACCACAGCCTGCACTTTATTAGAATTTATATGTTGCCCCTATTGAGGGGGAAAATAATTAACACCCCTACAAATATATCGTAAACAAAATATTTATTAGAAATAAATAACTCATTTATTTTACATATTTCATTTCAACAATAACATTACCCAATTTATCATTTAACATTTTTGCAAGACAACTTAACGACTACTTATTAGCATTTCCATTTTTCACCCGCGCACCATAAAGCACGGGCGCTCCCCAAATGGCCTGGCACAGGCCGAGCCAGGAACTCGGAAGACCCTGGGGAGGGCTAAGGACCCCCCTGGACTCCCCCTCTCTTACACATTCAATGCATGCAGGACTGACATCCCACAACAAACATACGTAGTCACCTTCAAACACAGACACCTTCTACATAAACCCAGGGAGTTGCTCCCCACAGAGCAGCACTCCCAGAAAGGACACATACAGGTATGCAAGAGGATTCCCTGCCTGATTCCAAATACTTGTGTTCACATGGACCCAAAGACTACACAGACACACACACACACACACATTCACACACAGAGATGTGTATGCACAGATTCCCCATTCCCACCACACACAGACACAGCCAGGGACCATGTATTGCGCCTGCCTCAGATCTCACATAGGGGGAGAATGGAGAGGAGTAGTCACCTCTCCTCTTCCTCTACAGGGTGATTGGGGCAGGGTGTAAAGGGCCATGAATGGGATCTGGGACTCCTCGGTCCCCACCTGTGGCCCTAGGTCCTCTCTCTATGCCCCTCTTCTGTTTCTCCTGCTCAGCAAAGACTTCCTGGAATCAAGTAACCACTTTGACTCCAAACTTCTGCTTTGGAGGGGTCATCCTGGAGAGCCTGGCCTGGGTCTCTCCATCCCCAACCCCAGATGTGTTCTCTCAGAGGGAAGTGGCGAGGACCAGTCTTCAGCTGCCAACTGTGGCTGTAAATTCAGGCCTAGGGCTCTGGGCTATAAAGGAGGGGTTTGGATCTGGGTGAAATGAGGTCAAACTACCTGAGCTATTCAGTGTATTTGAGAATCTTGCCTACCCAAGGTCATGGCCCAGCCTAGCTCCCACTGCCTCCTCTTCTCCAGCAAACACTCTTCTCGAACACTCATCTTCACCTTCAGGAGGACTGAAGGGAGCAGGGAGTGCATAGCCAGGTGACAGTCTGAGCTGGGACACAGTTCTCCATCTTCCCTTTCCCAGAACTGACCTGGGGTTCATCCAGCACTGCCCTGGAGGGTCCCTAAATGCTTATGGGATTAAACCGTAGCCCCTACCCCAACCCCTTCTCTATCCCTAAACATGACACATTCTCGTGTATCTGTGTGGACTCAGGCTGTGGGAACCAATGGATGCACACCCCTCGAGGACACACATGAGTGCATGTATATGTATGCCTGTGCATGTCACTCCGAATTCTGCCCAGGTTGACTCTGCCCCACCCCCAACACCAGCCACCACATCTGGGAGATAGATAAGGGTCCATTTGGGTGTGGAGGGCCAAGGCTGAGATGTTCCTCTGAGGGCTTATGAGTGCTTAGCCTCTCTGCTCTCTCACTGGGAGGTGGAGGTGGGAGGCTGGTGGCGGGGGGGGGGGGACACTGGGGCCCAGGAGACAGGGCAGGGGGCCCTTCAGAGTTAGCTAAGCCAGGGGCTGGGGGCAGGGCCCAGGGGGAGCACAACAATGGTTGGAGGTTGGAGGGTCTGAAACTGGAGACTTTAATAAAAGCCACTGACAGCAAATAAAGCTGCCAGGGGAGTCCCATTACCCACAACAAGGACCCTTTGTGAGCCAAGCAGGGCTGAGCTGACCCTTCTCCACCAGCCAGGCTCCATCCCACCCAGTCGGGGCTGTCTCTGCTTGCTGGTTTCATAACCTCTTCCCCAGCTCAGGGGCTTTCCAATGCTGAGGGAACCCAGTTGGATGCTCCCACAGAATGAAGTCCTTCTCTGTGTCTACCCCTAATCTACCCTATTGTCCTGTTAACGAGTATCCAGTAAGTCCACTAAGAAGCTCCTTCTGTTGAGTGGGGAAACTGAGTCATAGTGTGATCTCTACTCACCCAGTCCTGTGTTGGGGCAGGGGATGGCCATTCACAGCTGGCTTGATCTTGATACAGGCCCTGATATGGTTCTTAACCCTGAGACTGCCCTGTTCTTCTCTGGGCCTCAACGCCGACCCCACTATCGTGGCATAGCAGAAGGGCTGCTGCACTGAGGTCAGAAGACCTGGGGTGAGTCCTGGAGATCCTGCTTTCCAGTTGTTTGACCTTGAGTAAGTTCCTCTCCGAGCCTCGGTTTCCTCATCTTTAAAGTAGAACTGACCTAAAAGGGTTCCTCTGAGAATTAATGACCTAATCGGTATTCCACTTACAAACTTTAAAGCACCCACAAATGAAGGCCATTGTAACCACTCGCCTTAGCCCCAATTTGAAACCAAATCGTGACTTGAACATCCATCTCTCTGTAGGTTCTGAGGCCTGCTCTGATTCTTATCCCAACAACATTGCTAAGTACATAGAGGCTCAATAAATAGGTAGCTGTTGAATGAAAAATTGAAGAGAAGGATGGAATACATTCTAACCCCAGAGCTCAGCTAAGAAGCCCACCGGTTGGTGGAGGTTTGGGGGAGCCATGTGGGGAAGAGAGAAGGTCGGGGGTCAGAGCACTGGTCTGGAGTTTGGGGAGCCTTTGAAGGGGTGGGGGAAATTGGGTAGAGGGCAGTTGGGGGACTCAGATGTAGAGCTGGGAGTGTGCAGAGGGAAACTTTTTTTTGGCGGTACTGGGGATTGAACCCAGGGGCATTCTACCTCCAAGCTACACCCCCAGCCCTATTTTTTATTCTTTATTTTGAAACAGGGTCTCACTAAGTTGCAGAGGGCCTCACTAAGTAGCTGAGGCTGACCGCGAACCTGTGACCCTCCTGTCTCAGCCTCCCAAGTATTGGGATTATAAGCATGTGCCACCAAGCCCAGCTGGGAAACTTCTTTAAGGTAGGTGTGGAGACAAGAAATAGAAAAGGCCAACCCATGGGGTTTGGGGTTGTGGCTTTAAAGGCAAGGTGGGGCCTGAGATGGGGGCACCACACAGGGTTGGAAGATGGGGTCCGGCTCTTACAAGTCCCTCCCAGTCCAGCAGGAGGGGATTCTGGTGCAGGGCGGGGAGGGAGATTAGGAGGCGCTCTCAATTGCCTTAATGGGCTCTAAGAGGCGGGATCCTATTACAGCTCGGGGTGCCCCGGGGTGCCTTGCTGGGAAGACAAGCTAATCTGCCATGCAAATTAAATCCTGCCTCAAGACGCAAGGCCTGCTTAATGTGATCCATTACACAGTTTACTTGTTTATATCTAATATTGGAACAGGCAGCCCGGGCGGGCGGCAGCGGCAGGCGGAGCGGCCCAAAAGCAGGAGAGTAAATTACCAGCAAAATGAGCTTTTCCAGCCTCAGCCGCCGCCACCACCCGCGCCTACCGGGCTTTCCGCGGCCCGGGCGCCCCCTCCTGCCGCCCGCCCGCAGCGTCCCCTCGCGCCTCTCGCTGTCCCGCTTTCTCCCTGTCCGCCTTCAAGTCTCTCCTCTTTGTCTTCCTGGTTCTCCTTCTGTCCCTTGGCCAGCGTCTCTTTTTCAGTCTCTTGAATCTTTCTGGCAGTTTCTTCTCCTCCGCCCCCCCTTGGGTTTCTGTAGCTCACTTTTGCCTCTTTGTGTCACCCAATCTCTTCCTACAGCACATACTCTCTCATGATGGCTAGTGTTGTGTGCGGCTGAGTGTGTGGGTGGATGGTAAGCCAGGCCTTGTGTGCACACCTGGGAAGCCCTGTGAGGTGGCCTGGGGATGCCTATCAGCTTGGGATCAGGGACCTGCAAAGCTACTGTTTTGTTGGTGACACTCCCCTATTGTGAAGTTGTGTGTGAGTGACCTTGATTTATCAGGGAAAGTGTCACTGTGACCCTGTGTGTGTGGCAGAGGTGTGGCCTTGTGTGTCATAGGTAGGCATGGGTGTGCATGTGGGACCTGGCTCTGTGTGTGTGTGTGTGTGTGTTTGTGTGTGTGTGTATGTTTGGATTAGTGTTTTTAATAAGGCCTGGGAGAAGTTGCCCACCATCTTCCCAACCTTCAGTTGGGCCTTCCTGCATTTTGTGCCTGGGGCTAGCCTTGTGGGGGGCATGGGGTTCCCTCCTTCCTCACATTTCTTGACCCAAGCCACCTGCCTTCCAGCTCCTGGAACAGCTCCAAGGCTTTCAATGCCCCAGGGTCACCTGGCTGTCCACCATCTGTGTCCCTGGTGTGTAACATTTTGCTCTGCCCTTTCCTTGGCCTAATTCCTCCCCCTCACTCTGGCCTGTACCCCTCTGTGGAGACCCTCCCCCTTCAATTGGACAGTCTGGGGGGCCAATCCTGCATCTCCAGGAGAGACAGGGCTAAAACAGAGCCAGAGGCAGACAGAGAGGGATGAAAATGAACACAGAGGTAAGAGAGAACATCACTCACCATGGTGGGGGTGGTAGACAGGGACAGACAGGTAGACAGACCCACAGATGTGGACAGACACAGGCTAGGGGCCAGGCAGCAGGAAGCAAGAGGGGCAGGAACTCGTGTTTAAGTTCACAGGGGCCACAGGTCTAGCACTAAGGGGCCATTCCAGACTGAAGCCTTTGGGGACAGGGTGGGAGAAGGGTCCCCAGTTTCTGGGCTTGATGGGGCACCTGCCCTGTGGCCTCATGCTGAAGACACTCCAGTAAATGCAGCCTAAGCCTCTAGACCTCTGGCCTGTGCCTGTGGTCCCAAGAGGAGCCTCAGGCCCACAGCAGGAGGGGCAGAGGGAGAGGAAGAGCCCACAGCCCTGCTGGCACAGCTGCAACTCTCGGGTCTGCCCCTGCACACACACACTCGCACACACATGCCACGTGCCAGGCTGGAGACTTGCCAGGGAGGCTCCGCTGGCCCTGGTCCATGGCCCTGGCTGGGGCCACAGTCTTTATGTTTAGCACTTCTCATGACTTAACTTGCTCCCTAAGGGCCTTGTCCCCTCCCAGGACAGGGGGCAATCCTGATCCCTACTCCCCTGTCCTTCAGCCCTCTGGGACTCCTGGGCCTCCAATTTCTTTGGATTCCCAAGGACACCAGAGTCCCCAGTTCTTCAACTTCCAGGCACATGTCTTCTCGTCCCTGACCTCTGGTCCTGGTTGGGGTGGGGGGTACCCTGCTGGGTGGAGGGTAGGAGGGAAGGTGTGAGTCTGTATGTCTGTGTGGAACGGGGGCTGTTTAGATAAACAGATGGCAACAAATGGCATAAAATTATATACCCATAATGTCAGTTCATAACATTTTGTTCGACATACTTGATTTAATCGCTTAGCTGACGATTTGGCTTTTGGGCCCATATGGTGGGGAATGAAGCTGCGTGGCACCCGCTCCAATCTGGCTCTTTTATCACCGAGGCTGGGGGGGCAGGAATGGGGGGGTGTCGGTGGGGGGAAAAGGGATGCAGATGGAACGAGAATGAGCTGACAGGAGAGGGGCCAGGGAGGGGGTGACTATAGGGACTGAAGGGGACTGGACCCTGGCAGGAAGGAGGACTTCTGGATACAGTGTGGGCGGGGTCCAAGTCAGCTGGGGTGGAAGGACTGTCCCCAAGGAACCCAGACCTTAGGGCTGCCCTCACAGGATACTGCTAAGGCTGTGGCCACAGATCTACCTCCACAAGCCCAGTAACCTGACACGGTCTTTTGCTCTCTTCAAACCCAAGGCCCAGACCTCTGGGGCTATCCCTGTCACTTTTGTTAAACTTAATTTGAGTGTGTGCGTGTGTGCGTGTGCGCGTACACCTATCTGCTTGTGCATATGTGTGAGGATGTCTGGGAGCCTGAGGTGCCTTGTGGTAGATTTTGTGCCTTTCACGCCGAGTGACTGTGAGAGGGTGGGAACAAGTATGAGTGTTGGTGGCTATTTGTGACTGAGGGGGTATACCATGTCTTATGTCTGGTGGGACTGTGACTTGCGAACCTGTGAGCGAGTGTGAACATGAGTGGATGGCGATGAGGTGGTGGGTGTGATGGAGTGTTGTTGTGGGAATGCAGTGGATCTGTGGAGCTGTGGGGTTGAAGGTTGCGTGGGGTGTGGCTGAGTGTGCAAATGTTTCAGATGGACTGGCATACAGTAGGTGCTTAAACAGTGTTGCTCAGTATGTGAGCCATCTAGAGAGGTTTGTTCTACATGTGAATACTGGGCTGCAGAACAGTTGTGTGTGTGTGTGTGTGTGTGTGTGTGTGTCTAGGCCCTTCAGGGGACCCAGCCTGCACTCTCTGTAAACAGAAGTCAGACCCTGCGTGGTGTCTTCTCTCAAGTCTCCTGGCTGTGGCACCAAGTCACTGGTCACCTGGTTTCACTGGAGGCTCAGAGAAGAGAGCCAGGTGGTGTCCCACAGAGATGTCCCCTTCCCCATTGCCAGTCCAGCCTGGCTTGCCATGCCCACTCCCATCCTAGTCTCGGAGCTGCGCCAGCCCCACGAGCAGCAAATCTGGGCCTAAATAAGCGCCCATCACTCACGTCGCAGCCTCATCTGCCCCCTGCTGGGTGCTGCCCGCTGGCTCTGGAATGGGGAGGGGTGCCCGCCCAGGATGGGGCTGGCACCTGCGAAGGGTTGGAAGCCCACTCTTCTCTCTCCTCCCCAGGATCCCTGTCCTCCAATCCTAGCTTGGGCTTTGTGTGTGCTGAGGCTCCTGGGCTGGGCTTGGGGTCTTGCTGTCTCTCTGCCTTCCCCATGTCTCTGCTTCTGACTCTCTCTGTCTCTCCCCCCATATCCTCATGACACCTTCCCTCTGCCATTTTCCCCATCTCTGCCTTTCTTGCACATTTCAGCTCTTCCTTCCGTCTTCTTTTTCTCCTTATGCTTCTGGCCACACCTCTGTGGGGGTCTCTGGTGCAGGTCAGGGCAGGGATAGGACTGAGGCATGTCCCCTAAGGGTGGCCTTTCCATTTGGCAAGTTCTGTTACCACCTTTCCCTCCAGCCAGCAGGGTTCTTCATGGCAAGGAGACCTAGGGTGATGGTGGTGGTGGGAATGTGATAGGGATGTGCACGCTAGCTAGCTGCTCTTCGCTTCTCCCAGAAGTGCCCCCAACACCCTGACTCCCACAGGATGTTGTGGACTGACCAAACCCTCAGCTCCTTCTCAGGCTACTTGGTAGGTCATTCATTCATTCATTCATTCATTCATTCATTCAACAATCCTGGGGGCACATTTGTTGAGCCAAGCACTGTGCTAACCAATATGAGCAAGATGCTCACAGACCTTTGTCCTTGAGTGTAAGGGAGACAGGTGTGACAGGTATGCACACAGATAAGGATGCTGGTCTTCCAGTGGGTGGGAGAGAGGGCCCAGTGAGGCCCAAAGAGGACTGAATTCTATGAGGGGGGGGTGTGGAAGCCTGGGAAGAATATTTAGCGGAGAAGGACATTCTCAGTTGCCATTAAAAATATTTGCTTTTTCTCCTTACAAAAATAATACTTATTTAATGTAGAATGTTTAGAAGTCATACATAGAAAAGCTCAAAGAAAAAAAATCTCATAGAATGTATAAAGAAAATTGCAGGGAGTCTTGAGAGATGATGGAGCTTCATGAAGTGAATGAGATGGCGGCGGGGAACCCGGCACGGTGGAGTTCGGAGGAGAGGGTTCCAGGCAGAGCTAGGGGCACTGTGGCATAAGTTCAGGATGTTTGTATCTGTAAGAAGTGTGCTATGGCCGAAGCCTGGGGGTCCCGAGGGCTGGTGAGGAATCTGGCCTTTGCTCTATGGGCGTGAGGAGCCGCCTTGAAGGTAGTGAGCAGATGAATGGTGAGCTCACACTTTCCACTTTAGAACAATTATTCTGGAGGACCGATTGGAAATGTTTGCGACCTAAAGCAGAGAGACCAGTTGGGAAATTATTGAGAGAAACCATGAGAGGTGAAGACTGGGGTAGTGCTGTGTGAGAGGGAACCCAAGGGGAAGACAGAGGGAATAGGACTGGAGCTGGCTGGGGGGGGGAGCCAAGAACGAAGCCCCAGTCTTTGACTTGGTCAGTAATGAGACTGGCGGTGCCATTCGCCCAAATGGGAAACTTAGAAGAGAAGCAGGATTGGGGTGGGGGTGGAGGGAGGGCTGATTATTGTTTTGGATATGTTGAGTGTGAGACAGAAGTATTCATGTGGATATATTCAGTTGGCGGTGGAAAACCAGGGCCTGGAGCTAGGGCTGTGGATTTGAAAGTTACTGCTCATTTCCTTCCTTCCTTCCTCCAATATACGCTCCAGCATTTATTTATTTATTTATTTATTTATTTATTTATTTATTTATTTATTATTGGTACTGGGGATTGAACCCCGGGGGTGTTCTACTTCTGAGCTACACCTCCAGCCCTATTTTATTTTTTATTTTGAAACAGGGTTTCTCTAAGTTGTGAAGGGCCTCACTAAGTTTTTGTTTGAGGCTGGCTTCGAACCTTTTATCCTCCTGTCTCAGCCTCCCAAGTACTAGGATTACAGGCGTGTGCCACCACACCCAGCTTTTTTTTATTTCATTTCATTTCATTTCATTTTATATTATTTTATTTTATTTTATTTGTGGTACTGTGGATTGAACCCAGGGGCATTCTACCTCTGAGCTATACCTTCAGCCCTATTTTATTTTTATTTTGAAACAAGGTCTCACTAGATGATGAGAGTCTTACTATTTTCCGAGACTGTCCTCGTACCTGTGATCCTCCTGTCTCAGCCTCCAAAGTACTGGGATTACAGGTGAGTGCCACCATGCCCAGCTTTCTTTTTTATTTTGAAACAGGGTCTCACTAAGTTTCTGAGGCTGGCCTTTATTCTCTTGGCTCAGCCTCTCAAGTACTGGGATTAAAGCCATGTGCTACTGCACCCAGTGTCACTGCTCATTTCTATGTATCAGTGAATGCTGATGCATTTATCTGTGCGTCATATCCTCTGAGCATGTACGATAGAGTGGGCTGGGAATGCAGTGGGAAATGAGGCAGGCTGCCCCCTTTCCTTGCGGGTCTAAAAGCCATCAATGGTGAGCTGGCATCTGAAGCCATAAGAGTGGAGGGACTTCCCAGGGGGAGGAGAGGAGATGCTAGAGTGCCAGCCTCGCAGGGCTGGTGGCAGGCAGCATAGAAACTAAGGCCCCTTCTCGTAATCACAGAAGGCCATCCAGTCACTTACTCCATTACCTTCTTAGAAGAGCTCAACTGGATGTCGCCTTGGTCCTTGTGTTCAAACCTGCTCCCCACTTGTGCCAAGGGCTCTCTCATATGTATGTGAGGCAGCCCGCCTCCTTGCGTCTGCCCTGCTCCCCCACATGGCAGAGTGGAAGAGAAGTCCAAAACAAACTCTGCTTCTGTCTGACAAGTAGATCTTTCTTTAGCTCCTGACATTGTTTGAAAGAAACCAAGGCTGTTCTTATAGTCATTAAAGCCATCTATGATCTGGCTCGGCCGAGTTCCCAGCATCATCCACAGCCAAGCCTCCTGCATGCATGTCCCAGGGGCTGCCTTCCCAGACTAACTTCCAACCCCTGATCAGCCCTTGTCCTCTCCCACCTCCAAGCTGTAAGCATGTCCTTTCTCTCTCTCTCTTTTTTTTTTTTTTTTTTTTGCGGTACTGGGCATTTTACCTCCGAGCTACACCCCCAGCCCTATTTTTTGTTCTTTATTTTGAAACAGGGTCTCACTAAGTTGCGGAGGGCCTCACTAAGTAGCGGAGGCTGGCCGCGAACCCGGATCCTCCAGTCTCAGCCTCCCAAGTACTGGGATTACAAGCATGCACCACCAGGCCCAGCTAGCATGTCCTTTCTCTTGACACTATCTCCCTCTCCCAGCCAGTCAGCCCAGCTAACTTTGGCTCAGTGTCTCCTATCTGGGAGACTTTCTTGTCTTCCAGAGCCCCTTAGGGACCCCTCTCATGGGCTTTTGCCTGGAATGTTTATGTCCTCCCCAAATTCACATTGAAATCCATCCTAACCCTCAAGATGGGGCCTTTGGGGAGTGATTAGTTTACAAGGGCAGAGCCTTCCCCAAAGGGATTAGTGTCCTTATGAAAGAGACCCCAGAGAGTTAGCTAGCCCCTTTCACCATTTGGTGACCCAGAAAGAAGGTTCTTCTATCTGTGAGGAAGTGGACCCTCACCAGACACCTTAGTCTTGAACTCCCCAGCCTACAGAACTGTGAGAAATCAGTTTTTGTGCTGGGCATGGTGGTACACGCTTGTAATCCCAGTACTTGGGAGTCTGAGACAGGAGGATTGCAGGTTCGCAGCCAGCCTCAACTACTTAGTGAGGCCCTCTGCAACTTAGTGAGACCCTGTTTTAAAATAAAGAATAAAAAAATAGGGCTGGGGGTGTAGCTCAGAGGTAGAATGCCCCGGGGTTTAATCTCCAGTAGCACACACACACACACACACAAAAAAAAAAAATCAGTTTCTGTTGTTTATAAGACACTCAGTTTATGGTATTTTGCCATAGTAGCCTGAATAGACTAAGACAGCTCCTCTTTAGGAAGGCCTTATTAGTTCATATGGTTACTATCTTTATGCTGGTGTCTATCTCTAGATAAGGAAATCCTTTAGGGCAGGGCTTGGTTTTTGTTTCTGTCTATAGCTCCAGTTCCTCATATAGTTCTGGGCACATATTACCTGGTACATTAGAGTAGGCTGGTGTGGAGATAGGGCTGGAGTTAAAGGTGGCTGGGCTTTTGGTAGAGCTGGTGTCAGAGACAGGACTGGAGTCGGGGAGTGCTGATGTAGGGGTGAGGCTGGGTGTTTGGGGTGAGGGTGGATGTTGTAGTAGAGCAGGTGGGAGGTGTGCTGGTGGGGAGGTGGGCTGGGTGTAGGGGTACAGTGCAGTGCTAGGTGTCTGGGGTAGGGGAGGATGCTAGAAATGCAATGTTAGGTAAACAGACAACTGGGTATGGAGAAAGGGGGTTGGGCATTGGGGAACTGGGTAGGCTGAGGGAGGGAGTTGGATTTGGGAGCACAGGAGAGCCCCTTGAGACCTCTCCAGGGTGCTGACTTTTAATGCTGCTGATCCAGCGCTTCCTCAGTAGCCAGCTTCTCCCCAGAAGGAGAGAAGGAGAGGAGAGGAGACCCGGGGAGAAGAGCCTAAAAGGGTGAAGAAGGATTTTCATTATGAAGTTAATTAGCTTCAGAGCCGCTGCACCTTTCAGGACGAGGAATTAGAGGGATTTAATTGCTTTATCAGCCTTCCCTTTGATTTTCAGCAATCAGGCCGATTCCATTTAATTTAACTGCCACAGACGAGGAGAAAATTGATGCGCTCACCTGCCTCGGAGCAGAAAGAGAGAGAGTGGGGAAGAGGGAGAGGGGGAGCCAGAGAGACTGGCAAACAGAGTCTGCAGATTAATGAAAACCAACAGCATTTGCTCACAATTGGAGATGAAGTGTGCCCTCGAGGTGTTTGGAGCTGTGTGCGTGGCTGCGTGCGTGGCTGCGTGCGTGGCTCTGCATGAGTTTGTGTGTTGGGCCGTGTGGAGTTTGTGACTGTGCGTGTTGGCATGGGTGTGACTGTGAGTGATTTGGTTGACGTGGAGGTGGGTGCATGAGTGAATGCTGGTATTTGGCTGTAGGTAAGTGACGTTAGAGGCATGTGATTGCTTGTCAAAGTCCATGTACGAGGGAACCACAGCATGAGTGAGGATGACTGTCTCTGCCCAGTAATCGCGAATACAGTGACTATGTGTGGGTCCTTACATAAATAAGAATGACCTGTGTGCAAGACTGCATTTCTGCTTGTTCATTAGTTCAGGAAGCAGTACGTGAACTACTGCTAGAGGCCAGGCACAGTGCTGTGGGGCAAAGAGGACTGAAACAGGGTCCCTGCCCTCAAGGATTCTGACTGTAACAGAGGAGACAGACTGGTAAATAATCTCATGGCTCTAGCATGCACTACATGGATTGCTCTGGAAGGCCCTAAAAGATAAGAAAGTTAGCAGGGCATGGTGGTGCATTCCTGTGATCCCAGTACGCGGGAGGCTGAGACAGGAGGATTGCAGGTTCAAGGCCAGCCCTTGGTAACTTAGTAAGACCTCCAGCAACTTAGTGAGGTCCTGTTTCAAAATTAAAAAAGGGCCAGGGTATAGTCCAGAGGTAGAACACTCCTGGGCTCAATCCTCAGTACCAAAAAAAAAAAAAAAAAAAAAAAAAAAAAAAAAAAAAAAAAAAAAAAGCAGAGAAGGGATTTCTAGGGTTGGGATATACAAAGGACTTTGCAACCAGATGGAATAGTAGATGTAGCATAAGAAGAAGCAGACATAGATTAGGAGGGCAGACCCCAGAACAGAAAGGACACTGGATTATGCTAAGAAATGCAGACTTTTTCTTTAGGATATTGAATGGGAAGTAACTCTTAAGTGTGTGCTAGAAAGATTGCCCTGGCTGTTGGGTAGAGATAGGTTGGAGAAGTCAAGACCAGAGGCAAGGAAAACAGTTACAGCATTGCACACTGCAGGGGAGAGATTATGAGGGTCCAAGGGAAGAAGGAAAAGGGAATAGATTAAGTAGAATGGGAAGATTTGGGGAGGTGTTGAAGATTTCTGAATGGCTAGGTAGGAGGTGATTCCTTAAAGGCATATTGGAGGAAGAGCCAAGTTGGAGGATGAGGCTAACAACTCAGTCTTGGACCTGTAGAGTTAAGTTGCTGAAGGACATCCAGGCTGAGATTCCCAGCAGACCCTCTGCTGAGGCTGGAGCTCAGCAGAGATGGCCAGCCTGGAAGCAAAGAGAGGAGACTTGTCAGCATGTGGAGGTGGCAAATAATGTCGCAGGAGCAGAGGCTACCCGGGGAATGTGTTGAGGTAGAGAAAAGAGGAGGATCAAGGGAAAAAGTCTGAAGATCACTCATGTATATTAGACTGGAAGAAGAAAAAGAAACAGGAAAGATGATTAAGAATCAGACAAAACAGAGGAAAACTGAGAGAAAGAAAGCAGAAGAGAACATTCTGGGAGTTGAGTTCAGTTTTGGGGGTTCTTGAGTTTGAGGCTCGCTGTGACACATCCACATAGGGGTGTCCAGTGGGCAGGATCTAGAGGGCGATGCCCTCAGCAGGAGTGGAAGCCCTGGGATGTGAACGTTCATGGTGGACTCTGGCATGGCCGGTATACAGAAAGAGTGGACCATGCAGATGACGAGACTGGAGAAGTGAATTGGGTTACATAGGGCTTTGAATAGCACCCTACAGGTTAGCACTTTACCCTGAGCCCAGGAGTTACTATTTTTTTTTTCATGGTGCTGGGGATGGAACCCAGGGGCATTCCACCTCCAGGCCACACCTCCAGACCTATTTTATTTTTTATTTTGTGTGTGTGTGTGTGTGTGTGTGTGTGTGTGTGTGTGACTGGGGATTGAACCCAGGGGCATTCTACCTCCGAGCTACAACCCCAACCCTATTTTTATTTGGAAACAGGGTCTCACTAGATTGATAAGTCTCACTACTTGTTGAGGCTATCCTCGAACCTGCGATCCTCCTGTCTTAGCCTCCCAAGTACTTGGATTACAAGTATGCACCTCCATGCCCAGCCTATTTTATTTTTCATTTGGAAACAGGGCCTCACTAAGTTGCTGAGAGCGTCACTAAGTTGCTGAAGCTGGCTTTGAACTTGGGGTCATCCTGTCTCAGCCTCCCAAGTACTGGGATTACAAGTGTGTGCCACCACGCTGGGCCACTGACGGTTTTTAACAAGGATGATTCCTTGATCAGATTTCCAGATACCACTGTAAGTCCTAATTTTTTTTTTTTGGTACTAGGGATTAAATTCAGAGATATTCTACCTCCAAGCTACATCCCCAGTCCTTTTGTATTTTGAAACAGGTTCTCACTAAATTGCTGAGACTGACCTTGAACCTGTGATCCTCCTGTCTCAGCCTCCCAAGTACTGGGATTACAGGTGTATACCACTGCATCCAGCTTTTGTCCTAATTTGATTTTCTCCAAAATCATAGCTTGAGGCAAGGGCCTGGGCAAAGGCAGTTTCTTTGGGAGGAGGTCCCAGGGAGCAGCAGGGAGGGAGTGAGGTGAGTGAACCAGGGAAGAAAGCTGGTTGCCACTGGGGACAACCAAAGCTCAATCTTTGGGGGACCTCTGAGGAATCATGTAGGGTGTACTGCAGCATTGTCCCTCTAAAGAAGCTGGGTACTTCTCCCCGGAATGAGGTCCTCACTGGCTGAAGGTTGCAGTCAGGGCTATGCCGTTCCTTTTCCTGGGCTAGCTACACTGACATAAAAAATGGGCTAAGAGAACTGTGCGTGGTGGCGCATGCTTGTCATCCCATTACTTGGGAGGCTGAGACAGGAGGATCGCAGATTCACGGCCAGCCTCAGCTACTCAGTGTGGTCCTCCGCAACTTAGTAAGACCTTGTTTCAAAAATATAACGAATGAAAAATAGGGCTGGGGGTATAGCTTGGAGGTAGAATGCCCCTGGGTTCAATTCCCAGTACCACACAAAAAAAAAATGGGCTGAGAGGAGACAGTCCAAGATGAAGAATGTAAGAACTGATAGAAGGAATGCCGTCCTGGAGGTATAGAATTAATTGGACTCAGATAAATTTGGCATTTGGGATTTGAGGTGGGCAGAGTAATGGCCCCCCAGTGTCTACCTCTAATTCCAACATTCTATTATTTATTTATTTATTTATTTATTTATTTATTTATGGTACTGAGGATTGAATTCAGGGGCATTCTACCTCTACTCTACACCCCCACCCCCTTTTTTTGTGTGTGTGGTACTGGGGATTGAACCTAAGGGTGTTCTACCTCTGACCTACACCCCAGCCCTATTTTTTTTTTAATTCTGAAACAGAGTCTCACTAAGTTGCTGAAGGCCTTCCTAAATTCCTGAGGCTGATTGTGAACCATGATCCTCCTGTCTCAGCCTCCCAAGTACTAGGATTACAGGTGTGTGCCACCATACATGGCTCCTGCATTAGTTCTTGCTAGGGGGTTATTAAAAAAGAACAAGACCAGTCCCTCCCCTCATTTTGGCTTCCTGTCTCACCATGTGAGCTTGCTCTGTCTGTCTGTCTGTCTGTCTGTCTCTCTTTCCTCTCCTCTGTCTCTGTGCTCCCACCATTGTGATGTTACCTGTCATGATGTGGCACAGCCAGGGCAGCCCTCACAAGAACCAGAGTCCTGGATTTTTGCACCTTCAGCCTTCAAAACTGTGAGCTAAACTAATCTCTTTACAAATGCTCAGTCTCAGGTATTTCATTATAGCAACAGAAAAGGAACTAATGCAGGGTCTTCATCGGCATGGTGATATTTGAAGCTGTGGAAGCAGATGAGGTCACCTAGCACTGGGTGAGGACAGAACCATGTGGAGATGCCAGTGTGCTGGGGCTGATGGAGAAATTGCTGCTGGAGGGGGCTGGTTCTATTGATCTCTGTCTCTTCTTTTTTTTGTGGTACTGGGAATTGAACCCAGGGGCATTCTACCTCTGAGCCACAGCCCCGGCACTAATTTATTATTATTATTATTATTATTATTATTATTATTGTTGTTGTTGTTGTATTAGGGATTGAACCCAGGAGCATTCTACCTCTAAACTACACCCCTAGCTCTATCTTATTTTTTTTTTATTTTTTGGCGGTACTGGGGATTGAACCCAGGGGCATTCTACCTCCGGGCTACACCCCAAGCCCTATTTTTTATTCTTTATTTTGAAACAGGGTCTCACTGAGTTGTGGAGGGCCTCACTAAGTAGCTGAGGGTGGCCGCCAACCCAGATCTTCTGGTCTCAGCCTCCCAAGTATTGGGATTACAAACATGTGCCACCACGCCCAGCTTTTATTTTTTATTTGGAAACAATAAAATACCTCACCTAAGCTGCTGAGGTTCTTGCTAAGTTGCTGAGACTGGCCTTGAACCTGTGATCCTCTGGTCTCAGTTTCCTGAGTACTGAGATTACAGGTGTGCAACACTATGCCTGGCTTATTTAATTTTTTTTAATTATTTTTTTGTTACTGGGGATGGAATCCAGGGGCATTCTATCTCTGAGCTATACCTCCATATAGGGTCTCACTATTTGAAATAGGGTCTCACTAAGCTGCTGAAGGCCTCACTAAATTGCTGAGGCTGGCTTCAAACCTGTGATCCTCCTGTCGCAGTCTCTCGAGTATTGGGATTACATGCCAGGCCTCTATCTTCTCTTATTGAGCTCTGTGAGTTTCAATGTTGACTCTGTGGCCTCTATTCTCTCGCCTCTGCTGTCTTGTATTTGGTTTCTTAGGAGGGCATCTGCAGGTAGCTCTGTACTGCTGTGCCAGTTTTACACTGCATAACTCTAAGGGCATCAGTGACATAGTCCACAGTAAGAATGTGTTGCTCTCTCAGAGCTGTCAGTGCACGACCTTGCCAACAGTACATGAGAAAGGAAAGGAAGAACATGATGGTGTGTTTGGTCTTCTTAGAAGGACAAGAAATTGGACTCTCTCTTGCCTTTATATATCTAGAGCTTCAGCCCTGGCTGGAATCCAGGATGCAAAAGAGGTCTCAGGAATAAGGCTGTGACACTGTGGGAGCAGCCCCTGAAGAGATGGGGTCCTGGAGGCCAGGCTGTCAGGCATCCAGGCCTGGGTCCTCCTGTCAACCCCCATTCCTTGGCAGGACAGCTCTTCCCTCTTCCCCCAGCACCGTGCCCCTGTTGACTGCCTTTTGATTAGAATGTGGACTCTAAGTTGGAATTAACCTGATTAATGTAATGAAGGCAGGGCCGGCTCAGCACCGCCTGGTGATGAGGGGAGATGGATTGGGAGCGAAGGCGCTGGGATGGAGGCGCGGCCGTAATTGCCGCGTTTACTGCTACCTGCCTCGCTGACCCTGCTGTTTAGCCCATTAATGATGATGCACAGGCCTCACTTTCCAGAGATAATGACAGAGAACCTCGGGGGAGGGGAAGAGACCTGGGGCCCTGGGGTCACAGGGAGTCAGGGATCTGAGGCTGGAGACATGGTAAGGATGAGGGGATGAGGGGCCGGGGACTGGAAACATTTGGGAAGAGAGGGCACGATGGCACAAGATGGGGGCTTGCTTGAGGTGCCTGCCCTTAGCATAATTTAGGATAACCATGCAGCACTGAGCTTTGAGAAGGGCTGCTGCAGCTGGCAGGGCTCCCTGATGGGGCAGGAGGTCAACACCACTACCTCCCCAATTCCGAAGGGCTTCCTGGAGGAGGGATCTTGGAGAGGGGAAAGAAAACCCAGAGAGAGGGCAAATGCTTTTCCCATTGCCTCCAGCACCAGCCTAGGGCAGAAAGGAGAGCATGGGGCTGTCGAGGCAGAGCCTTTGGGGCCCAGTGTGGGCACTCATGAACTGAGCACAAAGAACCTCAAAGCACGTAAGTCAACAGGAAGGTATCACTTTGATCAATTCTTCTTTGATGCCTTCTCAAAGAAGATGAAATGGATATCCCTGACCTCATCTACCCTCTCTTGTACTTTGTGGTCATCCACATACATCATTCATTCATTCAAGATCCTCGAGAGCTGTCTAGTTTTGGTGCAAATTTCCTGATGCCATGGGGCAGGCCTTTTCCCCTCTCTGGGCCTCAGTTGGCTACTCTGTAAATGAGGGAATGGACTAGATGGTCACCCTGATATGTGAAGAAGCAGAGCTGCCGCACTTCTTTATTGACACCTGCAATCTTCCCGTGGCTCTGTGCGGGTAGAACCCTCTCAGAGCAGTCTGGAGGACAAAGTTTTTCCAGCCTCCATCAGAGGGCCCAACCCATGTCCTAGTTGTATGTGTGTGTGTGTGTGTGTGTGTGTGTGTGTGTTACTGGGGATTGAACCCAGGGGCATTCTACTTCTGAGCTACACTCCCAACCCTATTTTATTTTTTTATTTTTGAAACATGGTCTCGCTAGGTTGCTGAGAGTCTTGCTACATTGCTGTGGCTGTCCTTGAACCTGCAATCTTCCTGTCTCAGCCTCCTAAGTACTGGGATTACAGGTGTGCACCACCACACCCAGCTACATCCTAACTTTTTAATAGCCAGTTGGCTTTGTGGACCAATGTTAAGCTCACAGGTAACAGAAATTCCCTGCTTTTTCTCCCATGAGCCACTGGCAAACTGTGATTCCCTCACAGTGTTCTAGGGTAATTGATTTGTAAAACAAATTCAGGACTTCACCTTAAATTCCATTATGCTAATTTTGGCCTATTACTCCAAATGTGTCTATGAGGCCCTAGTTCTGTCTTTTGCCATTTAACAAGTTTTATATCTTCTGATGATCTGATGAGGCTGGAGATCATTAACAAAAATAGGGAATAGGAAGAACTGAGGATTAAATCATGGGGCAAGCCCCAGAAATTTCCTTTTGAACTTACACCCACTTACCTTTTCAATACCTTTCTCCATTTGGACTTCTGGTTCTTTGTGAACCTACATGGGTTATTATGGTGCACCAATACTCTCCGTTTTGTGTCCACCCACTGTTAGTAATGCATCTCCCAGGCAGAATGTAAACTCTATGAGGCTGCAACTGTGTTTGTTCTGTTCACCACTGAATTTCAGTGCCTGGTGCCCTCTGTCTGGGACAGAGGTACTCAGTATAGTGTCATCAAGAGAATAAATGACTCCTCTATGGTGAGGAGGATGGTAGTTAGGGTGAGACGATTGGCAATCTCTGTGCATGTTACTGCCCCGGTGTCTGGCTTGTGGCCTCTGATGCCAGGCTTTGGTAGAAGGGGTGGAGAAAAGAGAGAGATTTGGTGGAAAATTTTAAGCAAGAACTGGGATGATGAGAGAGAGGTGGTGGTGGGGAACCTTTGGGATCAGGCAGACCTGTGAATTTTGCTTTAGTTATTCACTAACTGCATGATTGAAAGGGATTGCTTATCATTTAAGAGTCTTAGTTTTTTCAAATGTAAAATGGAATGAGTAATACTTAGCCTCTTAGTTGTTGTGAGGACTAAGGTAATGGAACAATGGAGAAAGCCCCTAGCCCATGGCTTAGCTGTGGCTATGAATGGCAGCTCCACCCCCCCTTCCATTCCCTCCCTCTTCCTTAGAGTGGACACCAAAACTCTCAGGGAGAGAGACAGAGGGTGTAAGGAATGCTCTAAGACAGCTCCAAATAATTTCCAGAGTCAGGAAACCTGACTTTTTAAAGAATAGACTTTAAAAAAAATAGCTATTTTCCCTCATTACATGAGTTATGAATGCTAATTGAAGAAAAACTAGAATATTCAGATAGGCAAAATAAAACATCACCGAGCCGGGCATGGTGGCGCACACTTGTAATCCCAGTACTTGGGAGGCTGAGACCGGAGGATCTGGGTTCGCAGCCAGCCTCAGCTACTTAGTGAGGCCCTCCACAACTTAGTGAGACCCTGTTTCAAAATAAAGAATTAAAAATAGGGCTGGGGGTGTAGCTCGGAGGTAGAATGCCTCTGGGTTCAACCCCAGGTAACTCCAAAAAATAAATAAATAAATAAATAAATTAATTAATTAATAAAACATCACCTATAATCCTACCTCCTGTACTACCACTATAAACATGTTGGTCTGTAGCCCTTCAAGCTTTAGTTTTTATGTTTAATTGACTTTTTGAAAAACAAAATGGAATTATATAATACACACATATTGTTGTAAAAACTTTATTTTTGCTTATTAATGTATTGTGGACAATTTTTCATGTCATTGAATGCAGTTCTGTAATCTATATCAACATTGTTAATGGTCACATAGTGGTCTACTATGAGGATAACTTTATTGAATAATCTCTTGTTGATGGAGACTTGTCTATGCTTTCTATTCTTATGAATAATAATGCAATGAACATTCCTGAACATACATATATATATATACAATATATATATATGTGGTACTGGGGATTGAACCCAGGGGCATTCTACCTCCAAGCTACACCCCCAGCCCTATTTTATTCTTTATTTTGAAACAGGGTCTCACTAAGTTGCGGAGGGCCTCACTAAGTAGCTGAGGCTGGCTGTGAACCTATGATCCTCCTGTCTCCCAAGTATTGGGATTACAAGCCTGCGCCACCACACCTGGCTCTGAGCCTGTTTTTCTGAATCCAAGAGAGGCATGAGAGGATACTGGTGTGACTGCGTGGGAAGTTCCCTAATGAGGCCGGATTGCTTCTACTTTGGGAGGAAGGAAGAGTGACCCAGGAAAGGGTCACCAGATTTGTAACAAACTATGGGCAACATCTGAAAGGTGAGGGCTTGAAAGGAGCAGGGGCAGCTGGGTGCGGTGGCGTACATGTGATCCCAGTACTTAGGAGGCTGAGACAGGAGGATGGCAGGTTCCTATCACAGGATAGCCTCAGAAATTAGTGAGACCCTGTTTCAAAATAAAATATAAAATAGGACTGAGGGTGTAGCTCAGAGGTAGAATGCCCCTGGGTTCAATCTCCAGTATCACAAGAAAACAAAACAAAACAAAACAACAAAAAACAAAACATAACCCAAACCCCTCAGTGCTAAAAAAGAGTTGTCTTTTAAAAAATATGTATATATAGCTGGGCATGGTGGCTTATGTTTGTAATCCCAGTACTTGGGAGGTTGAGACTGGAGGATTCAGGTTCGCGGCCAGCCTCAGCTACTTAGTGAGGCCCTCTGCAACTTAGTGAGACCCTGTTTCAAAATAAAGAATAAAAAATAGGGCTGGGGGTGTAGCTCGGAGATAGAATGCCCCTGGGTTCAATCCCCAGTACCACAAAAATTAAAATTAAAATAAAAAAATAAAAAATATATAATACTTTCCCTTTTTATTATAGTAAAGTATATAAGAAATTTATCATTTTAAGTGTACAATTTAGCAGTGGTTTTTACATTCACAACATTGTGCAGCCATCACCACTATTTAAAAAAAAATTTCATCATCCCAAACAGAAACTTGGTATCCATTGCTGGGCATGGTGGCTCACACTTGTAATCTCAGTAACTTGGAGGCTGAGGCAGGAGGATAGCAAGTTCAAGGCCAGGCTGGATGATTTAGAAAGACCCTGTCTCAAGTTAAAAAAATAAAAATAAAAAGGTCTGGGGATGTAGCTCAGTGGTAGAGTATTTCTGAATTCAATCCCTAGTACTAAAGAGAGAGAGAGAGAGAGAGAGAGAGAGAGAGAGAAAGCAACTGTACCCATTAAGTCTACTAAGTAATAACTCCATTCCTCCCTCCCATGAGCTCCTGGTAACCTCGGCTCTACTTTTTGTCTCTATGAATTTACCTATTCTAGATATTTCATAGAAGTGGAATCATATACTATTTATCTCTCGTGTCTGGCTTTTTTCACTTAGCATAATGTTTTCAAGGCTCATCCCTGTTGCAGGATGCGGCAGAGATTCATTCCTTTCTATGGCTGAATAGCATTCCTTTGTAAGTACGTGCCACATTTTGTTTATCCATTCATCTGTTGATGTGTAAAAGTTTCCACTCTTAAATCCATTCCTTCAAATCAGATGTTCTGTGTGAAAATACTACCTGGGAGCCTATTTTCCATTATTTTATTTTTTCCCATTAATGGGAAAAATGATAACAGGTTACGTGTCAACTCATTCCCTCCGCTGATTTCCTGAAATGTATCTACAACTCAGCAAAGTGCCTATAAACAAATAACGAATTATTATACCAAGATGTAAAGTGCTCAAAACATTGCATCCTAGGCACCAAACAACAAACATGGTTGCACAAAAATGCTTGCCTTGTTAGCAGAGCAAGGCCTTTCTTAGAATTGGTCATGCTCCAGACTTCCATCCCCTCAGTTACACACGATTCTGAAACCCCACTGGTTCTATTTGAAATGTAACTTGGGATTCTTCCTGTACACCATTATGTTTAGAATACCATATTGAATTTGGGAAATGCAAATACTGTATCTATTTTTCCTATGTAAATAACAGTTGAAAAAAATGTTACTGTGAGATACATGTGTCCAATAAAGTTTGGTTATTAAAAACCTAGAAGTGAGCCAGGTGTGGTGGCCCATGCCTGTAATCCCAGTACTTGGGAGGCTGAGACAGGAGGGTCTCAAGTTTGAAGCCAGCCTCAGCAACTTCGTGAGGCTCTCAGAAACTTAATGAGACCCTGTTTCAAATAAAAAATAAAATATGGCTGGGGGTGTAGCTTGGAAGTAGAATGCTCCTGGGTTCCATCCCCAGTATACACTCACACACCCACCCCCCCTACACACACATACACACACACACCTAGAAGTGTTCTGAAAAAAATATTAATGAGGGATATATTCTACAGGGTTTGCTATTTTAGTTAAAATGGAAAAACCAAAGCATATATATTTTGGATACCTATGTGTACAAGTGCATCAAAAATATCTGGAAGATATCTGGGCATGGTGGCTCACGCTTGTAATCCTGGTACTTGGGAGGCTGAGACAGGAGGATCGCAGGTTCGAGAACAGCCTCAACAATTTAGTGAGGCTCTCAGAAACCTAGTGAGACCCTGTTTCCAAATAAGAAATAAATAGTCAGGCTGCGGGTGTAGCTTGGAGGTAGAATGCCTCTGGGTTCAATTCCCAGCAACACACACACACACACACACACACACACACACACACACACACAAACAAAACAAAACAAAACAAAAATCTGGAAGAATATATACCAAACTGCCAGCAATAGAGAATGGACTAGAATTAGAAGGGGTGGTCAATGAAAGCTTTAGCTTTATCTGTAATATTTGCATTTTGATGAGAATGTATTTACACATTAGTAATGTGATTAAACATAAATAAGTAAGTAAATAAAATGAGTTTAATGCCCAAGACGACCTTTGGGATAGAAGGTCATGATGTAGTATTAACCAAAGATAGAGAAGACCTATTATCTTTCTTCTTCCTTCTTTCTAGAGTGTCAAGGCAAATGGCTTGAAGTCAGAAATATTTCAAGAAAAAGTAGAAAAAAGTCATAAAAGTCCAGCTAGGTATCAATATCAGATGTAATCAGAAATCTGATGATAGGAACATTTGTGGAATCAAGGAGGATGAAGGGGGTGCTGTGGGGCAGAGTGGACAAATACCACCATCATACCCAGCAAGAAGTAGACATTGGACTTGGAAATTAAAGGTCGTAAAAATTGATGTTGATTCCTGGAAAAATTCTAGAAATGATTATTATCCATGGGGACTGGCAATGCTTAGTAAGAAGGATGATGTTTGCTAGAAGCCAGAATGGGTTAATCTATGAACAAATACTGAAAGGCAGAATATCACATTTCTTTTGTTGATAAGGATAATGAATGAAGAGGTTAGGAGAGTAGTAAAGATACTATTTTGTTTTTTTCTTTCAACAGGGCATGAAGCAGCTTTTCATATTATCCTGGTGGATGTGATGGAGAAATGTGGGGGGCCTGATGTCCCTGCATGAAGGATTCATAACTGATGACTCACTGTACCCAAAGAGGTGTGATGATCGGTGTTACATCCTGCCAGGAGGAGGTCTCTGAGCCTGTGACTCAGCCCTGGCCATGTGATGTTTCTCTCAGTGACTCAGATGAAGATGTAGGTGTCCAGTTCATCATACTTCCAGATGACACCAGGAGGAACAGGAGTGCTAATAGGTTGGATGATAGAATTGAGATTTGAAATGATCTCGACAGGCTGGAACGATGATCCTACATGAGCAAGTGATGTTTGGAGAGGGGGAATATGGAGTCCTGCAGGCTGAAGAAGAAGATCAGAGGTGCAAGTGTGGGGCCGGGAGCCCTGGCTTAGGAATGAATCATGCAAAAAAAAAAAAAAAAGACTGAGTTTATCTGACAGCAAATTCACCGCGAGTCAATTGTGTGGCACTGCCAGGAGCCTGATGACTCTCAGGCTGCCTCAGAAAAGGCAGAAATCCTGGCCGGGCGTGGTGGCGCACGCTTGTAATCCCAGTACTTGGGAGGCGGAGACCAGAGGATCTGAGTTTGTAGCCAGCCTCAGCTACTTAGTGAGGCCCTCCGCAACTTCATGAGACCTGGTTTCAAAATAAAGGATAAAAAATAGGGCCGGGGGTGTAGCTCGGAGGTAGAACGCCCCTGGGTTCAATCCCTGGTACCGCAAAAAAAAAAAAAAAAAGAAATCCTGGAAGAAAGGTCAGTGGTCCCACTGGGCTTCATATTTTGTTTGGTTCAGGGCTAAGAACCCTTCTTAAGAGCAGAGACTAAATAAAGGAGCACAACCCCTAATGGTGAGGAGCCTAAATATCAAGTCTTATGAGCAGGGCAACCATAAAATGTATTACCTAAACGGGGACACATTTGAGAGGGAAAAAGTGTTATTAATAACAGGAATGCATAATAATCCTATCTTTAAAGTATCATTGGAAGATCTGGGACTTTTATAGTGGAGAAGAAAACCTTAAAAAAAGAATTCTCATATGAGATCACACACACACACACACACACACATACACACACATGGTACTGGGGATTGAACCCAGAGGCATTCTACCTCTGAGCTACACCCTCAGCCCTTTTTATTTTGAAACAGGATTTCATTAAGTTGCAGAGGATCTCACCTGCGATCCTCCTGTCTCAGCCTTCCAAGTACTGGGATTACAGGTGTGGACCACCATGCCTGGCTAGGACATATATTTATGGCCCATTCTCTCTCTCTTTCTCTCTCTCTCTCTCTCTCTCTCTCTCTCTCTCTGTGGTGCTATTGGGGATTAGATCCAGGGACATTCTACCTCTGAGCTACACCCCCAGCTCCCCCTTTTTTTTTGAAACAGGATCTTGCTAAAGTGCTGAGGCTGGCCTTGAACCTGTGATCCTCTGGGTATAGTACCTGGCTCCCTTATCTTTTAAAAAATTATTATTTAAAAAGGAACACCTTGAGCCAGGCATGGTGGCGCATGCTTGTAATCCCAGTACTTGGGAGACTGAGGACGGAGGATCCGGGTTTGCGGCCAGTGTCAGCTACTTAGTGAGGCCCTCCACAACTTAGTGAGACCCTTTTCAAAATAAAAAATAAAAAATAGGACTGGGGTGGAGCTCGGAGGTAGAATGCCCCTGGGTTCAATCCCCAGTATTGCAAATAAATAAATAAATAAGGAACACCTTGCCAGACATGGTGGCACATACTTGTAATCCTAGTACTTTGGAGGCTGAGACAGGAGGATTACAGGCTCGAGGACAGCCTCATCAAAATAGTGAGACACTCAGCAACCCAGCGAGACCCTCTTTCGAAAACAAAATAAAAAGGGCTGGAGGTTAGCTTGGAAGTAGAATGCCCCTGGGTTCAATCCCCAGTACCAAAAAACAAACAAACAAACAAAAAGGAACACCTAGCCAGGTGAGGCTGAGACAGGTGTATCTCAGATTCAAGGCCAGCCTCAGTAACTCAGCAACTTAGCGAGACCCTGTTTCAAAATAAAAAATAAAATAGGGCTGGGGGCGTAGTTCAGAGGTAGAATGCCCCTGGGTTCGATCCCCAGTAACAAAATAAATAAATAAATAGGAACACTTGTTCATTGAAAACAATTAAAATAATAGACTAACTCTTTTCTGTCAAATGGGGATAAAACTAGTGCGCACCTTGTTGAGTTGCTATAAGGATTAAATGAGTGTGAAGTGTTTAGAGCAGTGTATGGCATGAGTTTGTAAAATAAGAAAACATTTGAAAGCAAAAAAGTTCTCCCTTTCCTCACCCCTTCTCATCTTCTATATCAATCATATGCTTGAGAAATAATCATATTATTAATTTATTATGTATATTTCTAAATATTTTAAACATTTTAAAGTTTAAAGTAAAGCTGGGCATGTAATCCCAAGTACTGGGATTACAAGTATGTACCACTGTGTCTGACCTGTCTTTTTTTTTTTTTTTCAGTACTGGGGATTGAACCCAGAGGTGCTTTACCACTGAGCTACAACCCCAGATCTTTAATTTTTTATTTTATAACAAGGTCTCACTAAGTTGCCCAGGCTGGTCTCAAAATTGTGATCCTCTTGCCTCGGCCCCCTGAATAGCTGGAATTATGTGTCTGACTAGGAGTATAGCTGTCTTCTATCAGCTCATCAGCAACCATTTCAAAAAAATTAGCTAAATCTTCTGGTTTGTACTTCCTTATTTCCATAGAAATATCATGTTTATATTGCTATCTTTTTATTTTTAGATAAATTATTTATTGATTAATTGTTATGGGAGATTAGGACTATATCACCATCTATATTCACTTTATGTTGTCTATTCTCCCAATATATTTATATCACAATTTGGAATAAAATCACTATTTCATGTTTATATCTATATAAATGTGTGAGTCTTTCATTTTTATAGCTAAGCCATGTTGTGAATTCCATCATATATAATTTTTCATATAACTTTTGTTTTTCCTAGAGTTAATAATTGCCTCAGGGTTTTTTTGTTTTTGTTTTTTGCTAAATTTTCTAGTTATTTATTACTAATCCATCTCAAGCAGAAGTATGAAACTCTTTTTATTTTTGTCAAATATATTTTGTAAGCCAGGCATGGTGGCGCACGCTTGTAATCCCAGAACTTGGGAGGTTGAGACAGGAGGATCGCAGGTTCACAGCCAGCCTCAGCTACTTAGTGAGGCCCTCTGCAACTTAGTGAGACCCTGTTTAAAAAAAAAAGAATAAAATAGGGCTGGAGGCATAGCTCAGAGGTAGACTGCCCCTGGGTTCCATCCCCAGTAACACACACACACACACACACACACACACACACACACGTAATCTATTGTTATCGTATGTTTTGATTGTGGCATACTTTTTGGACTTAAATATTTCCATAACACAAATAGCCTTTTGAGTGGGTTAGAAAAAGCCACTTTCTCTGGACAGATGAATTTTAAAAAGGAGCTTCTTAGGATGACAAATTATAAAATAGAGCTCCCTTAGGGAAGACCAGTTAGTAAGAACTTTTTTTTTCCCTTTAGGTTTGACTCAATCTCTTATCAGGATTGTGGCTTTGTAAGTAGAGTGCAAAAAGGATCTCAGCTCCCATTTATGGCCCCAAGCCAGACACCTGAGGTCAGCAATCTATATAATTATATGTGATATACCTGCTCTTATTCCTGTCTGATATCTGTAACTCCATGGTTATTGTGCAAAGCTGTCATTGTGGAATGTTCTGCTTCATCATTTTGGGAATTTACCTTACCTGTCTCTATGTTAGACCTTTTCTTTACTGGGTCTCAAGTATTCTTCTTCTTGTCCCCACCACCACCAGGTACTAGAGATTGAACCTAGGAGCATTCTGTCCTCTAATCTGCAATTCTCCTGTCTCAGCCTCCTAAGTACTGGGATTACAGGTGTGCACCACCATGTTTCCTTCCTTCCTTCCTTCCTTCCTTCCTTCCTTCCTTCCTTCCTCCCTCCCTCCCTCCTTCCCTCCTTCCTTCCTTCTCTCTTTCACTAGGGATTAAATCCAGGGGTGCTCTACTACTGAGCTACATCCCCAATCCAATCATTATTATTATTTTTTTTTTGCGGTGCCGGGGACTGAACCCAGGGGCGTTCTACCTCCGCGCCACACCCCCGGCCCTATTTTTTTATACTTTATTTTGAAACCGGGTCTCACGAAGTTGCGGAGGGCCTCACTA